>CAJHQQ010004311.1:0-30038 GCA_905132885.1 Moricandia moricandioides
TCTTCCATGTCAACATCTAGATGCTAAGATACTTGGATTGAGCAGATAAAAGACATGTATGATACTGATCGTGACTTCAAGGAAGCTTATGCTTCATGTGCTAAGTTTGCCTCAGGGCATTACTTTAGAAAGGATGATTACTTATTCTTTGACAATAGATTGTGTGTGCCTAATTGCTCTTTGAGAGACCTTTTTGTCAGGGAATCCCATGGGGGCAGTCTAATGGGACACTTTGGGATTGCCAAGACCTTAAAAGTTTTACAGGATCACTTCTATTGGCCGCATATGAAGAGAGATGTGGAGAGGATATGTGGAAGGTGTGCTACTTGCAAGCATGCCAAGTCCCAAGTTCAAAACCAGGGTTTGTATACTCCTTTACCTATTCCACACCATCCCTGGAATGACATTTCTATGGATTTCATTGTTGGTTTGCCTAGAACTAGGACTGGAAAGGATTCTATCTTTGTTGTTGTTGATAGGTTCTCTAAGATGGCACATTTCATAGCATGTCATAAGACTGATGATGCATTGCATATAGCTAACTTGTTCTTTAAGGAGGTTGTACGTTTGCATGGCATGCCTAGAACCATAGTTTCTGATAGGGACACTAAGTTTCTTAGTTACTTTTGGAAGACACTTTGGTCTAAGTTAGGCACTAAGCTTTTGTTCTCTACTACATGTCATCCACAAACTGATGGACAAACTGAGGTAGTTAATAGGACATTAGGAACACTCCTGCGTGCATTCATTAGAAAGAACTTAAGAACATGGGAGGAATACTTGCCACATTGTGAATTTGCATACAATCATGCTATGCATTCTGCTTCTAAGTATTCTCCATTTGAAATTGTTTATGGGTTCAATCCCACCTCTCCTTTGGATCTAATGCCTTTACCTGAGTGTGAAAGGACAAGTCTAGATGGCAAGAAGAAAGCCGAGCTGGTTCAACAGATTCATGAGAAGGCTAGACAAAACATTGAGCAGAAGACCAAGCTTTATGAGAAGCAAGCAAACAAGGGGAGACGTGTGAGGACCTTTGAAGTTGGTGACCAAGTTTGGTTGCACCTAAGGAAGGATAGGTTCCCCAACGAGAGGAAGTCCAAGCTGATGCCAAGGGTTGATGGACCCTTTGAGATCATCCACAAGATCAATGACAATGCCTACAAGCTTGATCTCCAAGGTAAGTACGATGTATCAAATAGCTTCAATGTCACTGACTTGGCTCCTTTTGTTGTAGATGGACCTGATTTGAGGACAAATCCTTTTCAAGAGGGAGGGGATGATGTGATCATGGACCGGATCACTAAGGAGGACAATGAGGAGAGTCTAGATGAGCCACATGAAGCCACTATGCATCAACCATTTGATGAGGATGCTCTAGCCATTCCTGAAGGTCCCATGACTCGTTCCAGAGTCAAGAAGCTTAAGGAGAATGTTGTTGGATTACTCACTTCACATCCACAACAAGAGGGTCTTGGACAAGGTTTGATCCGAGATGTCTTGATCACCATTCAAGCCATCTCTACACCAAACTGAGGTAGTGTCTAGGCAGACATGGAGTGCGTGCTCTTTTCCTTGCTTTTAGTTTTGTCCCACGAGGTTTTCTAGAAGGAAGGTTTTTAACGAGGCCACAACATGTCTACAAATCACCTAAGTGCTACACTCGGTCCAAGATCAATAGAAGTGCATTTTTATTTCATTTAAACTTATAAACTATAGTTTGCTTTCTTTCCTTTTTTTGGTTCTTTGTCGAAAACCCTAGAGGCATGTCTCTGGTTTTCTTATTTAAAGGGTGCCTTATACCCTATTTACTCACGCAACCTTTTCTATACAAGTCATTCATCTTTTGCGGCTCTCTCTCTCTAAAAGAAGTGTGCCGAGTCTGGTGTGTCATATCCAGAGCTTAAGGGTGATTAGTTTGGTGTGTAATATCCAAGCCATTCATCTAGGAGTATCAAGAGATCATCCATCCCTCTTGTGTCACCATCCAATCCACACGCCTTGAAGGACTTGAGTCTCTTTGATTCGTTCTTGCAAGGATTATCCTTTCCCATCAACCAAAGAGCATCCTAGGGACGCATCAAGAACAGATTAGGCCACATTTGCATTAGGATCAAACCTTGACTAACCATCAAGTTTGATCACTAATGTCTTATGCTATGCAACAGATTAAACAACAGATTATCAAGTTCTAATCTTGGCAAGCAAACTCTTTAAGCACAATCATATCAGATTCAAGACAAGCTACTCATATATTTTTAAACAATTGCTTAACCTGCATCTGAGTTTTCTAGATGCATTAACTTAAGGCAGGAACAATCCAGTGAATGATGATAGAAGAACACCTTAACAAGCTCTAATCAGTCATGAATGCAATCACTGGAGCAGATATACAGTCTAGCACCCTAATACACATTCAAGCAGTGAACAAGGAATGGCCTTTAACATCAAAACACCACACAAAATCTTCAAGCATCCTGGAACAGCAACTATCAAGCTTTATATGATCCTCAGGACATGAACACACACCACAACACACGGCCATATCAAAAAGTCTCAAGCTGTATATAAGGGAAAGGAGTTATCTTACAGTCAAGGAACCTGGGCTGGTTCCTTGAACCTCCATGGTTAATCGATTCATGAATGGACAGATTTGGGTAGTTGGTTTGGGAACCAACATCTCCTTCTTTGCTTGACCCCATCATGCCAAAGACACAGCCTTTCTTCATGTTTGATTCGTCACACCAAGATCCAAGTTGAAAGCTTCCTTCTTCAAAGGTTTCTCCTTGGACAGTAGAAAAGAATGGCTTGGACAAGCTTCCACTGGCCTTCTTTCTTCAGGACAAACATGAGAGAGAGGGATGAACTGAGAATAGCTTCTGAGCACACCATGGATGAGAAAGTTTTCATCTTGACGAGCTTAAACAACAGGCTGGACAGAAGCTTCTTCATCAGGTTAGAAATGGCATGGGAGTGAGCTTGAGCTTGCGGATGCTATGAACCAGTTTCTGATGAACCTGGCTCTGATACCATGTGAGATTTACAGAGTATTGGTCGTGTGTGTGTTGATCTAACCTTAACAGGTTCTGTCTTGACTTGTATCAAAGTGAGAAGAGATTGATGGAAGAAGTAGATTGCGGATGAGACTAAAAGAATAAGTAGAATAAGTAGACTAAGGAGAGATTCGTGAGACTTAGAGAACCAGAGAATAAGAGACTCAAGAACAAAGGTTTAGAACCCAGAAAATATTAGGAAGGAGGAGGGGAAACCCCACTCTCTCACTTAATTGTTTACACTCAACATAAGGGGCCTTTTATAGGCAATACAAGAAGCAAACATTAACCTATATCTAAGGGCTGATAAAGCTTGAGAGGATGGACGGTTTGGATGAAGTCAGGTGGTCTTTAGACAGGCTGGAGACAGCCTGGGCGTGCCTAGGAAAGCTTGGCCAGGAATCTGCCACCAATGCACATGAACCTTGCCAATGATCTGTCCAGGTTCCTTCCTTCTTCTGGATAAGCATCTTGAGAGCATATTCTTCTAATCCATCTCGACCCAAATGTCTCCTTGCCTCCTTAGCTTCAAACGGTCACAAGAGATTTGAATTGGTTCGGTTTAAATTGATTAAACCGAAGACAATTCCCAAACTGCTCCATCGCTCGACCGTACGGACCTCCCATCCGTACACCTCAACCCGGATTTTGTACATCATCCAAACTCTCCCAAAAGTCGAACCAGGAAGTGTTTTGGGTCGACCATGTCCGTACGGCCGTCCGTACGGTCGACCCTAACTTTGCACATTTCGTCCAATGGCTCCCAAATCTTCCCAAACACTTCCTTCTTGATCATAAGCCCTTCTTGAACCTTGTTCTTACTCAGCATAAGCTTCTAGACCCTCTTTAGTCCTTGATCAGACTTCTAATGGGTTTTGGCCCTAACTTTGCACATGGCCTTTAGTGGTCCATTTCTCTCTTCAGGTTTAACAAAGATTTCATGGTATCAGAGCCAGGTTACGTTAAATCTGGGTTGTGATTGTTGAAGAACTCAAGAACACACTTTTTGATCCGGAAATCTCAAGATGGAGAACACCAAGACTACAGTCATTCCGGTTACTCTAAAAGGTGGGAACTACTTGTTATGGTCTCGTGTGGTGAAGACCGCGGTGGGGAGCAAGGGCCTGTGGAGTCATGTCCTCGAAGATGAAGCTCCAAAGATCATCACCAAGGAAGGTGATAAGGAGGTGGTCGTGTGTGATGAAGGGAAGTGGATGCAAGAGGATCTACTGGTAATGTCTATCCTTCAAAGCTCATTAGATCCATCTATTCTGGAAGCATATAGCTACTGTGAGAAGGCAAAAGACTTGTGGGATACGCTTCAGAAAGTGTATGGGAACATCTCAAACCTCACTAGGGTATTTGAGATAAAGCGAGCAATCAACAACCTTGCTCAAGAAGACATGGAGTTTACCAAGCATTTGGGAAAGTTTAGAGCTTTATGGTCAGAGCTTGAGATGCTGAGGCCGAGTACTACTGATCCTGATGAGCTCAATGACAGGCGTGAGCAGGATAAGGTGTTTGGTCTACTACTCACACTCAACTCCTCCTATAACGATTTGATCAAGCATATCCTGAGGTCAGAGAAGTTGCCAACTCTTGAGGAAGTATGCTCACAAATCCAGAAGGAACAAGGTTCATTGGGACTCTTTGGAGGAAAGGGGAGCTTACTTGATGTGATCATGGAAAGCACCAAAGAATGGAAGCATGAACCTGAACCTGAGGAGCTTGAGGATGCAACATTTAAGAGTGCATTTGATGTGATCATGGACCGGATCACTAAGGAGAACAAGGAGAGTCTAGATGAGCCACAAGAAGCCACATTGCACCAGCAACTTGGTGATGATGCTCTAGCCATTCCTGAAGGTCCCATGACTCGTTCCAGAGTCAAGAAGCTTAAGGAGAATGTTGTTGGATTACTCACTTCACATCCACAACAAGAAGGTCTTGGACAAGGTCTGATCCGAGATGTCTTGATCACCATTCAAGCCATCTCTACATCAAACTGAGTTAGTGTCTAGGCAAGACATGGGGTGCGTGCTCTTTTCCTTGCTTTTGGTTTTGTCCCACGAGGTTTTCCAGGAGGAAGGTTTTTAACGAGGCCACAACTTGTCTACACATCACCTAAGTCCTATCTCGGTCCAAGACTACATGAAGTTCCATTTTTTATTTCATTCTAAACTTATGTTAAACTTAGACTATAGTTTTATTTCTTTCCTTTTTTGGTTCATTGTCGAAACCCTAGAGGCATGTCTCTGGTTTCTTATTTAAAGAGGTCTCAACACCCTCTTGTAACCATCCAGTCTTTTAATAAACAAGTTACCTTCATTCTTGTCGGCTCTCTCTCTCTCTAGAAGGTGTCGAGTTCTGGTGTGTAATATCCAGAGACCTAAGGGTGTCTAATTTGGTGTGTCCTCCAGGTCTCCACGAGTAGGTCTGTAACCTTCCAGCACAATCAGACATAAGTTCCTCTTGGGAAAGATCCAAACCGACATGTTTTGCAAAACTAGCAATATCTTGATGATCAGGAGGCCATTCTCTGTGTTGTCTGGTTTGTTGGATCCGTGACTGAATTGGCTTCATTCTCCTGTTGGTTTCATAGTGAAACTCTTGCTGAGCTGAGACGTGCAACCCCTTATCTTCAAAGGATGAGAAATCTACAAAATCCAATGTTGGTGCAGCTGAACTCTTCTTAACCTGTTTGATCTTGTTCTTCTGATTCAAGACCTCTCCTCCAGGCTCAAATACAACATGTCTCGTGTCCAAGTCGTGTCTTGATAGTTCCACTTCTCCTTTCTTGTACCAAACAAAAGGAGTGAACAGAAAAGTACCTAAGAAGGTCCTTTGGAAATCACATGGATCAAAGACAATTAGTTGATCCATTCTACGAGCTCTCTGAGGTTCCCTGGGTGTCTTCTCTGCTACCATGTGTTGTGTTAAAGGGACCATGACGTTCTGAACAGGCTGCTCTTCTTTATGAAAGATATGGGAGGTTACTTTGTCTTGATCTTCTTGGATAGGCGCAACTGGTGCTGGTTCTTGATGTTGTGTTTCAATGGATGGACGTGTTGTGTTGGTCCGTTTGATTTGCTTCTCCACACCCATCATTACTTGTAACAATGCCTCCTTAACCTCTTCACTGAATAAACAGAATTGTTTATCTTCTTTAGATGGCTTAGAGACTGTCTTCTCCTTGCTGTAACAGATTGGTTCCTTTCCATCAAGACTTTCAATCTTCTTCTCCCACTCAGCTTTGCCATGGAATGGGGGTATCTTGATCTTCAAACCAGCAAGCTCATCTCCCTGGTTCATCCTTCTCCTTTGGACACGCCTATGTCTTCTTGAGGATGAACTGAGGTGCTTATACTCATTGTCAGTCTCCTTATAACCATCATGCTCTTGGCGAGTTGCATGAGGTCTCTCCTCTCTCCTCTCTCTTTCTCTCCTAGTCTCTCGGTTTGGTGCTTGACTAGTAGCTCTCCTGATGCGTCCCTAGGATGCTCTTTGGTTGATGGGAATGGATAGATCCTTGCAAGAACGAATCCGAGACTCAAGTCCTTCAAGGCGTGTGGATTGAATGGTGACACAAGAGGGATGGATGATCTCTTGATACTCCTAGATGAATAACTTGGATATGACACACCAAATTAGACACCCTTAGACTCTGGATACTACACACCAGAACTCGACACCTTTCTAGAGAGAGAGCCATCAAGGAGAAAAGATAACTTGATATTAAAAAGCTGGATGATTACAAGAGGGTGTAGAGAACCCCTTTAAATAAGAAACCAGAGACAAATCCTCTAGGGTTTCGACATTAAACAAGAAAAGGAAAGAAAGGAAACTATAGTCTAAATTTAACTTAAGCTTAAAAATGGAATAAAAATGTAACTTCTTTGAGTCTTGGACCGAGATAGGACTTAGGTGATGTGTAGACAAGTTGTGGCCTCGTTAAAAACCTTCCTCCTGGAAAACCTCGTGGGACAAAACCAAAAGCAAGGAAAAGAGCACGCACCCCATGTCTTGCCTAGACACTAACTCAGTTTGATGTAGAGATGGCTTGAATGGTGATCAAGACATCTCGGATCAGACCTTGTCCAAGACCTTCTTGTTGTGGATGTGAAGTGAGTAATCCAACAACATTCTCCTTAAGCTTCTTGACTCTGGAACGAGTCATGGGACCTTCAGGAATGGCTAGAGCATCATCACCAAGTTGCTGGTGCAATGTGGCTTCTTGTGGCTCATCTAGACTCTCCTTGTTCTCCTTAGTGATCCGGTCCATGATCACAGCAAATGCACTCTTAAAGGTTGCATCCTCAAGCTCTTCAGGTTCATGTTCATGCTTCCATTCTTTGGTGCTTTCCATGATCACATCATCCCCTCCCTCTTCAAAAAGATTTGTCCTCAAATCTGTTTTACCTTGCAAGCCTCTTTGATAGGCATTGTTGCTGACTGGTTTGGATATGTAGAAGGCACTAATCCATTTAGTTCCTGATTCATTACATAAACCTGACATGTTGAAACAAAGCAAGTTAGCACATGAAAGTTTATCAAAGAGTAATAATCTTATCCCAAATTGGTTTTTGCTCAGTTTTGGCTTGTGTGCTGCTTCTGGTGGTGCTTCTTTGATGAGGATGAAGCCAGTGACGTCTTGGTGCTTATCCTGATCCAAATCAGGCGGCTTGAACCGCTTGTCTTCCACATGCCTGTTCTTCCTTCTTGTGTGCTTCCAAGCTTCATCATAATCTGCATATGGCTCTTTTGACAAAAACAAGTGCATCATATCTGTGTAATTGATAAAAGAACTCTTGAAAACATGATCACTTACCTTAGCATGCTCACCTGGTCGCCATACATAGGATTGAGATGTTTTAAACTCAGAAAAGTTCAAAGATAGCCAATACAGGATCACCCGATTTGTAGAACCCCTAACTCTTTCATCTGAGAAGATTTTGACTTGATTCCAAATCGACGTGAGACCCTGATGAGTTAAGTTTCTATGGCAGTCGAGTTTGATGGTTAATTCCTTGTGGTTGCTGAGATATGACCCTTGGACTGTTCCTATGTCAAAGCTGGCGGCTAGACAGTCTCCAAGGTTTGATTGTTGCTTCATCAACTTAGCCAACAACCCATTCTTGATACTCTGATTAGTATAGCTTCTCTTTTCGAAAATGGTAGATCTCAAAACAGTTTGACCTGTACTCACAGCAAGCAAATCAGGCTTCATGTTTTTCTTTGAGTTTAGATAGTTACCCCGGGTTGGTTTCTTTGGAGATTGTTGTAGACTAAGTTCCTCTGGTGGTTTCTCTTTGATTTGAGAAGAAAACATGAGTTCTTCTCCTGCTCCAGTAGTCACTTCACCATTGACTCTAGTGAATTCTTCATCTCCAATTACATTTTGATAATCTTTGCATTGGTACTGAAGTTGCTGCATATCTGGTGGCTTCCATATCTTGATATGGTCAAGATGCAAGTATTTTTGATCAACTTCAAACTCCTTATGACCCCAACTTGTTCTAGCACGAACAGAGCACTCTCCAAGGGTGATAATCTTGTGGAAATATCCTCCAGCTCTCCACGAGTAGGTCTGTAACCTTCCAGCACAATCAGACATAAGTTCCTCTTGGGAAAGATCCAAACCGGCATGTTTTGCAAAACTAGCAATATCTTGATGATCAGAAGGCCATTTTCTGCGTTGGCTGGTTTGTTGGATCCGTGACTGAATTGGCTTCATTCTCCTGTTGGTTTCATAGTGAAACTCTTGCTGAGCTGAGACGTGCAACCCCTTATCTTCAAAGGATGAGAAATCTACAAAATCCAATGTTGGTGCAGCTGAACCCTTCTTATCCTGTTTGATCTTGTTCTTCTGATTCAAGACCTCTCCTCCAGGCTCAAATACAACATGTCTCGTGTCCAAGTCGTGTCTTGATAGTTCCACTTCTCCTTTCTTGTACCAAACAAAAGGAGTGAACAGAAAAGTACCTAAGAAGGTCCTTTGGAAATCACATGGATCAAAGACAATTAGTTGATCCATTCTACGAGCTCTCTGAGGTTCCCTGGGTGTCTTCTCTGCTACCATGTGTTGTGTTAAAGGGACCATGACGTTCTGAACAGGCTGCTCTTCTTTATGAAAGATATGGGAGGTTACTTGGTCTTGATCTTCTTGGATAGGCGCAACTGGTGCTGGTTCTTGATGCTGTGTTTCAATGGATGGACGTGCTGTGTTGGTCCGTTTGATTTGCTTCTCCACACCCATCATTACTTGTAACAATGCCTCCTTAACCTCTTCACTGAATAAACAGAATTGTTTATCTTCTTTAGATGGCTTAGAGACTGTCTTCTCCTTGCTGTAACAGATTGGTTCCTTTCCATCAAGACTTTCAATCTTCTTCTCCCACTCAGCTTTGCCATGGAATGGGGGTATCTTGATCTTCAAACCAGCAAGCTCATCTCCCTGGTTCATCCTTCTCCTTTGGACACGCCTATGTCTTCTTGAGGATGAACTGAGGTGCTTATACTCATTGTCAGTCTCCTTATAACCATCATGCTCTTGGCGAGTTGCATGAGGTCTCTCCTCTCTCCTCTCTCTTTCTCTCCTAGTCTCTCGGTTTGGTGCTTGACTAGTAGTGTTGAATAAGCTGATTAATGATAGAGGAAGCATAGAGGATTTGGGAGGATTTGAGTTTGGGGTGTCCGTACAATTGTCCGTACAAAGGCCGTACAATGGCCGTACACCCAAACTTACCTTGAAGATGAAGTTACCCGGGGAAGAGGTTAATCGACCAAGAGTTACCTTGATCACTTACCACGCGGGAAGCTTGACCAAATGGATAAGAGAGGCGCGTCTCTGACAGGCTGGCTCATGGCTGGAAGAGCATCTGGTCAAGATCCCTTTGGCATCAAACGTGTGGAGCTTCTGGTCCAAGCATTTCAAATAGACGCTCCTCCCCGGCTTGACCACACATGCTTTTGGTCTTTGTTAACGTTGAAACCTTATCCTAATCTCCTCTATATATTGTAAAGCTTGCTTATCATTAATCATAACGAGTATTTCAGTCTCTCTCTCTTGTTTATCTCTCTACACTCTCTCATGGTTTCTCTTAAGTCTACCCGGATCTCTCTTCATTTTCTTGTCTAAGTCTCTCTATTCTCTCGATCCTTCACTCTTTCTTCTGTTTATACTCAAGTTTCTCTCAAGATTTCATGGTATCAGAGCCAGGTTACGTTAAATCTGGGTTGTGATTGTTGAAGAACTCAAGAACACACTTTTTGATCCGGAAATCACAAGATGGAGAACACCAAGACTACAGTCATTCCGGTTACTCTAAAAGGTGGGAACTACTTGTTATGGTCTCGTGTGGTGAAGACCGCGGTGGGGAGCAAGGGCCTGTGGAGTCATGTCCTCGAAGATGAAGCTCCAAAGATCATCACCAAGGAAGGTGATAAGGAGGTGGTCGTGTGTGATGAAGGGAAGTGGATGCAAGAGGATCTACTGGTAATGTCTATCCTTCAAAGCTCATTAGATCCATCTATTCTGGAAGCATATAGCTACTGTGAGAAGGCAAAAGACTTGTGGGATACGCTTCAGAAAGTGTATGGGAACATCTCAAACCTCACTAGGGTATTTGAGATAAAGCGAGCAATCAACAACCTTGCTCAAGAAGACATGGAGTTTACCAAGCATTTGGGAAAGTTTAGAGCTTTATGGTCAGAGCTTGAGATGCTGAGGCCTAGTACTACTGATCCTGATGAGCTCAATGAGAGGCGTGAGCAGGATAAGGTGTTTGGTCTACTACTCACACTCAACTCCTCCTATAACGATTTGATCAAGCATATCCTGAGGTCAGAGAAGTTGCCAACTCTTGAGGAAGTATGCTCACAAATCCAGAAGGAACAAGGTTCATTGGGACTCTTTGGAGGAAAGGGGAGCTTACTTGATGTGATCATGGAAAGCACCAAAGAATGGAAGCATGAACCTGAACCTGAGGAGCTTGAGGATGCAACATTTAAGAGTGCATTTGATGTGATCATGGACCGGATCACTAAGGAGAACAAGGAGAGTCTAGATGAGCCACAAGAAGCCACATTGCACCAGCAACTTGGTGATGATGCTCTAGCCATTCCTGAAGGTCCCATGACTCGTTCCAGAGTCAAGAAGCTTAAGGAGAATGTTGTTGGATTACTCACTTCACATCCACAACAAGAAGGTCTTGGACAAGGTCTGATCCGAGATGTCTTGATCACCATTCAAGCCATCTCTACATCAAACTGAGTTAGTGTCTAGGCAAGACATGGGGTGCGTGCTCTTTTCCTTGCTTTTGGTTTTGTCCCACGAGGTTTTCCAGGAGGGAGGTTTTTAACGAGGCCACAACTTGTCTACACATCACCTAAGTCCTATCTCGGTCCAAGACTCAAAGAAGTTACATTTTTATTCCATTTTTAAGCTTAAGTTAAATTTAGACTATAGTTTCCTTTCTTTCCTTTTCTTGTTTAATGTCGAAACCCTAGAGGATTTGTCTCTGGTTTCTTATTTAAAGGGGTTCTCTACACCCTCTTGTAATCATCCAGCTTTTTAATATCAAGTTATCTTTTCTCCTTGATGGCTCTCTCTCTAGAAAGGTGTCGAGTTCTGGTGTGTAGTATCCAGAGTCTAAGGGTGTCTAATTTGGTGTGTCATATCCAAGTTATTCATCTAGGAGTATCAAGAGATCATCCATCCCTCTTGTGTCACCATCCAATCCACACGCCTTGAAGGACTTGAGTCTCTTTGATTCGTTCTTGCAAGGATTATCCTTTCCCATCAACCAAAGAGCATCCTAGGGACGCATCAAGAACAGATTAGGCCACATTTGCATTAGGATCAAACCTTGACTAACCATCAAGTTTGATCACTAATGTCTTATGCTATGCAACAGATTAAACAACAGATTATCAAGTTCTAATCTTGGCAAGCAAACTCTTTAAGCACAATCATATCAGATTCAAGACAAGCTACTCATATATTTTTAAACAATTGCTTAACCTGCATCTGAGTTTTCTAGATGCATTAACTTAAGGCAGGAACAATCCAGTGAATGATGATAGAAGAACACCTTAACAAGCTCTAATCAGTCATGAATGCAATCACTGGAGCAGATATACAGTCTAGCACCCTAATACACATTCAAGCAGTGAACAAGGAATGGCCTTTAACATCAAAACACCACACAAAATCTTCAAGCATCCTGGAACAGCAACTATCAAGCTTTATATGATCCTCAGGACATGAACACACACCACAACACACGGCCATATCAAAAAGTCTCAAGCTGTATATAAGGGAAAGGAGTTATCTTACAGTCAAGGAACCTGGGCTGGTTCCTTGAACCTCCATGGTTAATCGATTCATGAATGGACAGATTTGGGTAGTTGGTTTGGGAACCAACATCTCCTTCTTTGCTTGACCCCATCATGCCAAAGACACAGCCTTTCTTCATGTTTGATTCGTCACACCAAGATCCAAGTTGAAAGCTTCCTTCTTCAAAGGTTTCTCCTTGGACAGTAGAAAAGAATGGCTTGGACAAGCTTCCACTGGCCTTCTTTCTTCAGGACAAACATGAGAGAGAGGGATGAACTGAGAATAGCTTCTGAGCACACCATGGATGAGAAAGTTTTCATCTTGACGAGCTTAAACAACAGGCTGGACAGAAGCTTCTTCATCAGGTTAGAAATGGCATGGGAGTGAGCTTGAGCTTGCGGATGCTATGAACCAGTTTCTGATGAACCTGGCTCTGATACCATGTGAGATTTACAGAGTATTGGTCGTGTGTGTGTTGATCTAACCTTAACAGGTTCTGTCTTGACTTGTATCAAAGTGAGAAGAGATTGATGGAAGAAGTAGATTGCGGATGAGACTAAAAGAATAAGTAGAATAAGTAGACTAAGGAGAGATTCGTGAGACTTAGAGAACCAGAGAATAAGAGACTCAAGAACAAAGGTTTAGAACCCAGAAAATATTAGGAAGGAGGAGGGGAAACCCCACTCTCTCACTTAATTGTTTACACTCAACATAAGGGGCCTTTTATAGGCAATACAAGAAGCAAACATTAACCTATATCTAAGGGCTGATAAAGCTTGAGAGGATGGACGGTTTGGATGAAGTCAGGTGGTCTTTAGACAGGCTGGAGACAGCCTGGGCGTGCCTAGGAAAGCTTGGCCAGGAATCTGCCACCAATGCACATGAACCTTGCCAATGATCTGTCCAGGTTCCTTCCTTCTTCTGGATAAGCATCTTGAGAGCATATTCTTCTAATCCATCTCGACCCAAATGTCTCCTTGCCTCCTTAGCTTCAAACGGTCACAAGAGATTTGAATTGGTTCGGTTTAAATTGATTAAACCGAAGACAATTCCCAAACTGCTCCATCGCTCGACCGTACGGACCTCCCATCCGTACACCTCAACCCGGATTTTGTACATCATCCAAACTCTCCCAAAAGTCGAACCAGGAAGTGTTTTGGGTCGACCATGTCCGTACGGCCGTCCGTACGGTCGACCCTAACTTTGCACATTTCGTCCAATGGCTCCCAAATCTTCCCAAACACTTCCTTCTTGATCATAAGCCCTTCTTGAACCTTGTTCTTACTCAGCATAAGCTTCTAGACCCTCTTTAGTCCTTGATCAGACTTCTAATGGGTTTTGGCCCTAACTTTGCACATGGCCTTTAGTGGTCCATTTCTCTCTTCAGGTTTAACAAAGATTTCATGGTATCAGAGCCAGGTTACGTTAAATCTGGGTTGTGATTGTTGAAGAACTCAAGAACACACTTTTTGATCCGGAAATCTCAAGATGGAGAACACCAAGACTACAGTCATTCCGGTTACTCTAAAAGGTGGGAACTACTTGTTATGGTCTCGTGTGGTGAAGACCGCGGTGGGGAGCAAGGGCCTGTGGAGTCATGTCCTCGAAGATGAAGCTCCAAAGATCATCACCAAGGAAGGTGATAAGGAGGTGGTCGTGTGTGATGAAGGGAAGTGGATGCAAGAGGATCTACTGGTAATGTCTATCCTTCAAAGCTCATTAGATCCATCTATTCTGGAAGCATATAGCTACTGTGAGAAGGCAAAAGACTTGTGGGATACGCTTCAGAAAGTGTATGGGAACATCTCAAACCTCACTAGGGTATTTGAGATAAAGCGAGCAATCAACAACCTTGCTCAAGAAGACATGGAGTTTACCAAGCATTTGGGAAAGTTTAGAGCTTTATGGTCAGAGCTTGAGATGCTGAGGCCGAGTACTACTGATCCTGATGAGCTCAATGACAGGCGTGAGCAGGATAAGGTGTTTGGTCTACTACTCACACTCAACTCCTCCTATAACGATTTGATCAAGCATATCCTGAGGTCAGAGAAGTTGCCAACTCTTGAGGAAGTATGCTCACAAATCCAGAAGGAACAAGGTTCATTGGGACTCTTTGGAGGAAAGGGGGAGCTTACTCTAGCTAACCAAGCTGAGGTGCCTCAAGCAAACAAGGTCAACCGGTATGAAGATAGGCGTGGCAATGGAAGCTATGAGGAAAGGAGGTTTAATGGTAACTGTGATCATTGCAAGAGACATGGTCACAAGAAGAGTCAGTGCTGGATCCTTCACCCTCACCTCAAACCGGCCAAGTTCAACAAGGAGAGGGAAGCAAGGGCAAATGTCACATATGGAGCGAGTGATCAACATGGAGCTGGTACCTCAAGTCGCTCAAATGAAGCTGAGAACCAAGAAGGGGGTGAGAGCAAGGCTTTGGTAACCTACACTGCTCAACAGACCAACCAGCCAACCAGGACCAATGAGCATGAGTTCATCCGGAGGTCAGACATGGATGCACTCATCAAAATGCTCAAGGAGAATGGTAACACTTTTGGTAATATCAATGGGTATTCTTTTGGTGCATCTAAGACTGCTAGTTTCCTTGATCATACTGATAATGTCTATACTCATGCTAGAATAATTGGTCAATCTCATACTGCTCATAACATAACTAAGCCTTTGATAATTGATTCTGGTGCATCTCATCACATGATAAGTGATATGAGTCTTATTAGAGATATAGAACCAGCAAATTGTTAACTTGAAGAGATGAAAATGAACAAAAGAGAGAGATGAGATGGAGGCAAAATATTGACATCAAGAGAAGAGAAGAACATCTGTGTACATAGGCAAGTGGGGAACTCATCCAGCTGAGCTTTCTGAGGCAGATTTGAAGTTTAAAATAGAGATCAGACCGTTGGAAACAGCTTAGGCAAGTTGGGAATTAATTAGAATAAAAGTCACATGTGCATAAGAGGATGAGCCGGCTGTCACTTTCTCTCAACCAAACCGTGCCCATCTCTCTCTCCTGTCACTCTCTCTCCCTCTGGTCGAGATTCTCCTTGGCTGTATCCTTCTTGTCTTCATCAGAAACCCCACAAAAGTATTTGTTTATGTCTTCCTAGATTTAGATTAATTTAATGTATGCACACTGCCTATTTAAAGGCAGTTCATGTAACTGAATGAATCAAGAAAAGAGGAGTTCTCTTTCTTCACTATTCTCTGGTTCTATACTCTCTTAGTCTCTCATTCTCTCTAATCTCTCTGGTTACACACGAACTCACCCTCTTTGATACTCAAGAACACTCTCATACTTTCATACTCTTCACTGCATTCTCTTTGATTCTCACTTAATCTCTTCATTCTCTTTCTCTTAGTTTCGACCATACTCTGTCTCTACACCACTCTCACACTCTGTTTTATCTATTCTCACACAAATGGACATGTTATGATTGCTAATGGAGATAGGATTCCAATTAGAGGTATAGGCAAGTTGAAACTGTTTGATAAGGAAACAAGAGCTTTCTATATGCCTGAATTCACCTCAAACCTGTTGTCTGTTAAGAAGTGCACTACTGATCTTAATTGTAATGTTATCTTTAGCCCTAATGATGTGAAGTTTCAGGATATTGAGAGCAGTCAGTTGGTTGGACAAGGAGTGACAAAAGGCGATCTATATTTGCTTGAAGAGCTTACTTCCTTTCCTGATCATAGATGTTCATTTACTTCTGTTTCTACTTCTGGTTTGAATAAGAATGCTTTGTGGCATGCTAGACTAGGACATCCTCATGTTAGAGCTTTAAACTTAATGGTTCCAGGTGTTGTGTTTGAAAATAATGATTGTGAAGCTTGTATCTTAGGCAAGCATTGTAAGACTGTGTTTCATAAATCCACAACTATCTATGATCATTGCTTTGATTTAATTCACTCGGATGTTTGGACTGCCCCTTGTTTGTCTAGGGAGAACCATAAGTACTTTGTTACATTCATAGATGAGAAGTCTAAATACACCTGGATAACCTTGATTCCATCTAAAGATAGGGTGCTTGATGCATTTATGGTACGGCCGTGGAATGGCTGTCTCTCCCTGGATCACTTGAAGGGGGCGTGGATGGATGATAGATGATGAGGATGGTCTTCTCCTTCAAGCTGTGGAAGGCTATAAGGATGTTTTGCTACTCCTGAGACACAGGTGCACCCTGCTTGATGTCTAGGATGGATCACAGAAGATCACTCTTCTTAGTGTAATATAGAATTGTTCACCAACGTGAACAAAGAGACAAGCGTCTCCAAGGATCGATCTGGTTTGCACCAAAGAAAATAAATTTATTGAATGAAAGTCCTTTGATACAAAACGTGGTGCTGCTGTTAAAAGCATAAAACTAAAAACCCTAAACCAAAACCAAGTCGGTTTGGTGAAAATCAAGTCCTAATCCTATTGCTAATTGGTTTATGATAACCAAACTTAATCCTAATTGGTTTACACTTAATTAAATCATAAATAAACTGAAAATAAACCATCTTAGGCGTGCCTAATCTTCTTGGGCCAGTCATAATCCAAGCTGGCTTGTCCTTCCACTTTTTGGGCCGATAAAGGCCTTTTTCGAACAACTCTTTTTTGGGCTTGATCCATCTTGTTCCAGGTCCGACCAAGTTGCTCCTTGTGCTCATTTGGATGATAAAGATCCTCCTCATGTTCCATTTCAAGCTCTGGTTCCTCATCTTCCATTTCCAACTCATTTCTTGGCCATGTCGGTTTGACCAGTCTATTTCTTGATCACACTGAATTTCCCAATCCATTTCCTGTCCAACTAGCCTCCTCCCATCCATTTCCTTGTCAATGAAGGTTCTCACTGGTCGTCCATGCTTCTCCAAAGTCAGTCCATACTTGGTTAAGACTGCATCAAGGCCCATAGCGTTTTCTCGGTCCAATACTTCATGAATTAGGCTAATAAGCTCTCCAACAAGCCCTTTAGGCCGTGCCATGATCCATTGCCTAGATCCTTCCTGAGTTGACTTTATGTTCTTGAGAATGAAGCTGATCAGTGTCGCACCATCCTCTCTCCCTTCAACAGGATTTGTCCTCAAATCCAAGCCTTGTAAGATGATAGATCCATGATCACTCAAAACCAGACTTCTTGCTCTTTTGACCACGAGTTGGTTCCTGTTTTCACACACACAGATCTCTTCTCCTGGCTTGAATATAAAGTGTTGTAGATCCTCTTCATACATCAGAAACTTCTTTGAGAAGAGTTCATCACAAACAATTCTGCAAGTATATGGTTTCTCCACTTTGATGAGTTTGAAGATGACTATTTCTCTCCAGGGTGATCTTCCACACGTCCTGCTCATGAACATGAGGTTATGTACTCTCAATTTAACCTCCTTCTGGTCAGGTGGTCGTGTGGTTTGGTCCCCATACTCATACTCCAGTTCTGGCTTCTCTTTAAACACCACTAGTACTTGTTTTTCTCTTCTCAGCTTGTACTGATCAATTATGAACCTGGTAAAGGACGTGTTGCCTCCTGTTCCTCCTTTATTTTTACTGCAGCTACTCAGTATCACACCATCCTCTCTCCCTTCAAAAAGATTTGACCTCAAATCTTGTTCTTTAGGAGTGAAGGAACCTTGAAAATCCAGCTTGTATGAAACTGTTTTCTGCACCAAATTGTTGTTACTTCTTCTACTCACACTCAAGCTTCCTCCTGGTTCAAAAACAACTTGTTGCAGACCCTTGAGAACTCTTAGATGCGTCCCTATGCTGAGCTGAAGAGATACCTTAAGCTTGATCAGTAACTCACAAGATAAATTCTTAAAATTCTCACCTTGATCAACCATAGAAAGCAACACTTCATGAGCTTCAGATGACTCTTCTAGCACTGCATCTTCTTTCTTTGTTTGATCAGGAACGTGCCCACACCAAAATTGAGTTTCTCTGTCCTGTTCAGCATTAATTATATCAGACACTTCAGCTCCCAAATCTTGTTGTATTTCCTCTCGTTTCAATTGATCGGTCATGCTATCTTCTTGACTCATAATAACCAGTTCTGCTGCAATCTCTGGATCCTTCTCTGCTGGTGCCTTGTTATAACAACTCGGCTCATCAGCTACAGAGGTCGGTCGTGGTCTTAGCCTCTTTTGTTGGCTTTGTAAAGCTGCTTTGGATTGGTGTTGTATTTCATTCTTGAGACAAGTCTGAAACTGTGGGCTGTCCAAATCAAGTTGTGCAGCAGATTTCTGAAAACTTCTTGGTGCATCACGCCTGCAAAAGGTCCTTGGCTCCTCTCTGGCTGACCTAGGTCGTGCTCTAGATGAACTAGAAGTACTAGGCAACCACTCCAAATCACGTTGACCATAGCTTTTGGACACAAACCTTTTCTTCATTATGGTTTTTATCTCAAACCATGAAGCAACTTGTGGTTCTCCATTGAATCTCCTAATCTTAGCAAGTTGATTCCACCATGTGAGTGCATATCCACAGAAACCAGTGACTGCTAGATGTACCTTCTTTTTTTCAGTGTAGTATTTGTAGCCAAAAATAAACTCCATCTTCTTTTCCCAGTCAAGGTATGCATCTGTATCAATTTTTCCATAGAAAGATGGGATTGTGAACTTCTCTTCATATCCAGACATAGAAGACCTCTATGTGACTGATAGATTTCGTGCTCCTTGGTTAAAACTTCAAACCCTAACCTTCAAGTGGCTCTGATACCACTTGGTACGGCCGTGGAATGGCTGTCTCTCCCTGGATCACTTGAAGGGGGGCGTGGATGGATGATAGATGATGAGGATGGTCTTCTCCTTCAAGCTGTGGAAGGCTATAAGGATGTTTTGCTGCTCCTGAGACACAGGTGCACCCTGCTTGATGTCTAGGATGGATCACAGAAGATCACTCTTCCTTAGTGATATAAAACACGTCCACCTAAGTGAACAAAGAGACAAAGTCTCTAGAGACGATAAGTTGAGCCAAAGCTTAAGTTTATTGAATAATGGTTTATTGTTTACATGGAGGCTCGTGGTTACATAAATAAGAAAGAAGAAAACGAAATCCTAAGCTAAAAAAAACCCTAAACCAAAACCAAGTCGGTTTAGTGAAAACCATATCCTAATCCTATTGCTAATTGGTTTAAGATAACCAAACTTAATCCTAATTGGTTTACACACTTAATTAAATAATAAATAAACTATAAATAAACCATATTAGGCGTGCCTAATCTTCTTGGGCAAGTCATAATCCAAGCTGGCTTGTCTTTCCACTTTTTGGGCCGATAAAGGCCATTTTCGAACAACTCTTGCTTGGGCTTGATCCATCTTGTTTCTGGTCCGACCAAGTGCCTCATTAAGCTAATTTTGATGATGAAAATGCTCCTGATAATCCAATTGCACCTCTGGTTCTTCATCGTCCATTTCCAACTCATTTCTTGACCATGTCGGTTTAACCAGTCCATTTCGCGACCATACAAGATCACCCATTTCATTTCCTCTCCAACCAGCTTCCTTTCACCCATTTTCTGGTCAATAAGGTTGCATACTAGACGTCCATGTTGGTCCATAGTCACTCCTATCTTTATAAAGGCCTCATAGAGGTCCATAGCCTTCTCTCGGTCCAATACCTCATGAATAAGGCCAATAACCTCTCCAATAAGCCCATTAGGTCGTCCTGTGACCCATTGCCTTTCTGGTACATGGATTGACTTCCAAAAATTGAGTTTTAAGCTGATCCAGGTCGCACCAATATCCTCCTTTGGCCTCTTCTCAATCCCTACATAATTATTTGTTTATATTTCCATGTTTTAATAATTGTTTAGTCTTGTGTATTGCCTATTTAATGGCTTCTCCATCACTTGTAACATTCAACCAGAATCAATAGACAAGTTTCTCTCTCTCTAAATTCGTGGTTATCTCTCTCTTGTTTGTGTCTAAACAATATTCACAATGTAAGGAGCAAAGCATTATGGTTTAGAGGCTGCCTTAACTCTATCTCTCTTAAGGCAGCCTAATACTTGTAAAACTCAGTCTAAACTCTTCTTTATCTCCTCTTAAGCTCTAGATTACTGATTCTAAATCCTCTTCATCTTAGCTACACAAACTCAAAGTGTTGTGTTACTTCAGAAGGATAGATTCAAACTAGAGATTCTTTGCCACACATAACCAGTTTGCTGTCTAGGATCTTGGTTATAGTGTAAGCTGTTTAAGAGGATTCAACCACCAGTTGGTTGTGTCTTCCTTTGAATGGTGAGTTCCTGTTGTATGGTTGAAGAGGATTCAGTTACAAGTTAACTGAATACTCTCTTGACATGAGACAAACACTCATGAATTCCAACAGACCAAAGGTAAGTTCAAACTTGCCTTGCCTCTGAAGACACGTTAGGTTTAGCTAGGATGACTTGTGATGCAAGTGTTGTACGGACATGCTTGCATTTCAAGTAAGCTCGGATCTTCATCAGCTTCAACTACACAAGTGATTCCTGATCCTCCCTTCCTCTTGTTTATTTATTCCCTTTGTCAATAATCTGGTGGTTTCTCTTTGATTTGAGAAGAAAACATGAGTTCTTCTCCTGCTCCAGTTAACACTTCACCATTGACTCTAGTGAATTCTTCATCTCCAATTACATTTTGATAATCTTTGCATTGGTACTGAAGTTGCTGCACATCTGGTGGCTTCTGATGTGATCATGGACCGGATCACTAAGGAAGACAATGGGGAGAGTTTAGATGAGCAACATGAAGCCACAATGCATCAACCATTTGATGAGGATGCTCTAACCATTCATGAAGGTCCCATGACTCGTTCCAGAGTCAAGAAGCTTAAGGAGAATGTTGTTGGATTACTCACTTCACATCCACAACAAGAAGGTCTTGGACAAGGTTTGATCCGAGATGTCTTGATCACCATTCAAGCCATCTCTACACCAAACTGAGGTAGTG
This sequence comes from Moricandia moricandioides, assembly GCA_905132885.1. Lineage (NCBI taxonomy): Eukaryota > Viridiplantae > Streptophyta > Magnoliopsida > Brassicales > Brassicaceae > Moricandia > Moricandia moricandioides. Next base: position 21,316 of record CAJHQQ010004311.1, read on the forward strand.
TCTAGGCAGACATGGAGTGCGTGCTCTTTTCCTTGCTTTTGGTTTTGTCCCACGAGGTTTTCTAGAAGGAAGGTTTTTAACGAGGCCACAACATGTCTACAAATCACCTAAGTGCTACACTCGGTCCAAGACTAATAGAAGTTACATGTTATTTCATTTTAAACTTTAGACTATAGTTTTTATTTCTTTCCTTTTTTGAATCATTGTCGAAACCCTAGAGGCATGTCTCTGGTTTCCTATTTAAAGGGTCCCTTATGCCCTATTGTACTCACGGAACCTTTTTCTATTGAAGTCATTCATCTTTTGCGGCTCTCTCTCTCTCTAAAAGAAGTGTGCCGAGTTCTGGTGTGTCATATCCAGAGTTAAGGGTGCTTAGTTTGGTGTGTAATATCCAAACCATTCATCTAGGAGTATCAAGAGTTCATTCATCCCTCTTGTGTCACCATCCGATCCACACGCCTTGAAGGACTTGAGTCTTTAGATTCGTTCTTGCAAGGATTATCCATTCCCATCAACCAAAGAGCATCCTAGGGACGCATCAAGTGGTATCAGAGCAACTTTGGTTGGGAAGTACTCGTTCTCTCTTTGTTTTTGTTTCTTGTTTGATTTCTTGTTTACTTTTGTTAATCACATCCGTGTAGCATCTTGTGTTCCCGGTTGTGTTCTTTTGTCATTCAATCCGTGTTCAATCTAAATCAACTTGAATAAGCATTAGAACTCTTTTACCTTAGGGCTGCTCGTGACTGCATGAAAGTTTAGACAAGAATTTTAGACTTTCCTTATTTAGACTCATCCGGAAACCCTAGTGAGAGAAAAACCCTAAGCCGCATACCTTTGCTTGTCGATTGTTTTGTGTCTTGCTCTGAGTTGTTTATCCCCTAGAACACGAGTAAGAGAAGCTTATTAGGTTGCTAGGAAAGCTTAGAAGAGTTTAGGAAAAAGATTAGAAGCTATTCCATTTTGCTTGAACCGATTTCCTTTTCTTAGGCGATTTCCATTTCACTTTGTCTTGCATTGTACGATTCTTTGCTTTTCCTTTTTACTTGTTTTCCTTTTCCTTTTGCTTGCCTTCTTCCCTAGAACTTTTTACTGGTTGTCTTGTTTGTTTATAAGCAGGCACAATGGTGTCCGAGTCTGAGGAAGAGGCCGAACTCGTCAGGAGAAACAAACTCCTCATGGAAGCAATGACCAATCAACTTAACCAAAGTATGGTGGCAACCATGACCGAGATGATGAGGACCAACCTCAATGACATCCGGAGAGAACTGAGAGAAGACATAAGGAGAGCTACTAGTCACTTACCAAACCAAGAGACTAGGAGAGAAGAGAGACCACAAGCGGCACACCAAGCACATCGCCAAACCACTCGCCAAGAGCATGATGGTTATGAGGAGACTGATGAAGAGTATGATCACCTTAGTTCATCCTCAAGAAGACCTAGGCGTGCCCATGAGAGAAGAGTGAATCAAGGAGATGATCTCGCCGGTTTGAAGATCAAGATACCCCCATTCCATGGCAAGGCTGATCCGGATGCCTATCTTGAGTGGGAGAAGAAGATTGAGCTAGTCTTCCAGTGCAAGCAATACACCAACCACAAGAAGATTCAAATTGCTGCCACTGAGTTCTATGACTATGCCTTGAGTTGGTGGGATCAATACCTCACAACTCGTAGAAGGAATGGAGAGGAACCGGTTGAGACTTGGACAGAGATGAAGTCAATCATGCGCAAGAGGTTTGTTCCAAGCCATTACCTTAGAGACTTGCACCACCGGCTGAGGAAGCTTACACAAGGGTCAAGATCAGTGGAGGAGTATTACCAAGAGATGGAGTTGCTTATGTTGAGGGCCAACATATCAGAGGATAGAGAAGCAACCATGTCACGGTTCCTTTGTGGCTTAAACCGAGAGATACAAGACAATGTTGAGATGCAACATTATGTGGAGCTAGAAGAGATGCTACACAAGGCTATCCTTGTTGAACAACAACTCAAGAGGAGAGGGCACTCACGCAATCAGTATGGCTCCAACCGGTTACACCACAACAAGGAAGAGAAGACACCATATGCTAAGGAGTCTAAACCATTCCAAAAGGACAACAAGTCCTATCCAAGAGAAGAGGCCAAACCGATCAGTGCTCTTGACAAGGGCAAAGGCAAGGTTGAGGCATCTAGTTCCAGAGCTCGTGATGTCAAGTGCTTCAAGTGCCAAGGAAGAGGACACTATGCCAATGAGTGTACCAACAAGAGAGTCATGTTCTTGCGAGAAGATGGAGAGTACACCTCAGGAGAAGACAACACCGAGTCTGACCAAGAAGAAACTGAAGAAGAGCTTGAAGAAGGACCAGTCCAAGGGAAGCTTTTAGTAGCAAGAAGACTTCTAAGCTTGCAAAACAAGGCTGAGGAGCTAGAGCAACGTGAGAACCTCTTCTACACCCGGTGCTTGGTCCAAGGAAAAGTGTGCAGCCTCATTGTAGATGGAGGAAGTTGTGTGAATGCTGCGAGTGAGACAATGGTCCAGAAGTTGGGTTTGAAGGTTCAAAAGCATCCCAAGCCATACCGGTTACAATGGCTGAATGAAGAAGGCACCATGAAGGTCTCAAGTCAAGTTCTTATTCCCTTATCCATTGGGAGATATGAAGATGAAGTCTGGTGTGATGTGTTGCCAATGCAAGCTGGTCACATACTCCTTGGAAGGCCATGGCAATCTGATAGGCGTGTGATCCATGATGGCTTCACCAACAAGCATTCCTTTCTGTTCAAAGGCAAGAAGACTACACTGGTTCCCTTGACACCCAAGGAAGTGCAACAAGATCAAGTTCAACTCCAAAAGAAGAAGGAGATTGATCTAAAACCGGCTGGAACTAAGCAGCCAAACTTCTATGCAAACATGGGTGATATCAAAAGAACTCTCAACTCTAAACAATCAGCCATATTACTTGTGTTTAAAGAGACTCTCTTGAACTTAACTGATCCTACACCGGTGTATCCGAGTGAGATGGTTTCTCTTTTGCAGGAGTTCCAAGATGTGTTTCCAGAGGACAATCCCATTGGTTTACCACCATTGAGAGGGATTGAGCACCAGATAGACTTTGTGCCAGGATCAACACTTCCAAACCGTCCAGCATATAGAAGCAATCCGGTTGAGACCAAGGAGTTGCAAAGACAAGTGGAAGAACTCATGGAGAAGGGCTATATCCGGGAGAGTTTGAGCCCATGTGCTGTGCCAGTGCTCCTAGTGCCTAAGAAGGATGGTACATGGCGTATGTGTGTTGATTGTAGATCAATCAACAACATCACAGTGAAGTATCGCCACCCTATCCCTAGACTTGATGATATGCTTGATGAATTGCATGGTTCTTGCATCTTTTCTAAGATAGATTTAAAAAGTGGTTATCATCAGATTAGGATGAAAGAAGGAGATGAATGGAAAACTGCATTTAAAACTAAGCATGGATTGTATGAATGGTTAGTTATGCCATTTGGATTGACCAATGCACCTAGTACATTCATGAGGTTAATGAATCATGTTCTTAGATCATTCATAGGCATATCGGTTGTAGTATACTTTGATGACATCTTAGTGTATAGCAAGAACCTAGAAGAGCATTTAGATCATCTTAAGGCTGTCTTGAGTGTTCTAAGGAATGAGAAGCTTTATGCCAACCTAAAGAAGTGCACCTTTTGCACGGATAACTTGGTTTTCCTAGGCTTTGTTGTGAGTGCAGATGGAGTTAAGGTTGATGAAGAGAAGATCAAGGCAATCAAGGAATGGCCGAGTCCAACCTCAGTAGGAGAAGTGAGGAGCTTCCATGGACTTGCCGGCTTCTATAGGAGATTTGTCAAGGACTTTAGCACCATTGCAGCTCCCTTAACTGAAGTTATAAAGAAGGATGTTGGTTTCTGTTGACATGAAGGAATAATAAGGTTAAGGCAATGAGGAACAAGAGAGAGAGGCAAATTCAAGTTAACTTAGGATGCAAGCTTGTTCGTACAACTTGACCTACAAGTCAGTCCGTACAGCTTGCCCTAAGAGTGTCTTGGAAGGCAAGAAAAGGAAAGGGACGAATTTAAATATCTTCTCTGGTCTCCCTAACCTCTGGAATAATATAAACAAGTGTAGACAACTTGCTGGAGCTGTTGGAGTTTTGTGACAAACCAAAGTCACATGATCTGCCAAGGAAGAAAGAAACAAAGAAGCTGTCCCTTTCTGTCCAGCTGAGTGGTCCATGCACGTCCAGAGCATCTTCAGAAGACCAGAGCATCTTCAGAAGACCAGAGCATCTTCAGAAGGCCAGAGCATCTTCAGAAGACCAATTGTTTATTCATTCTTATGTCTGGCTTACTCTATTTAAAGTATCCTGCCTATGTAACCTAAATTAAGCAAGGAAAACATTTTACTCTCTCTCTCTATACTTCTGTCCACGAAATCAAGCTCCCCTCTCTCATGTTCTTCAGTTTGTTCATCATGTTCTTCCAAAAATCTCTCTGAATCTCTAAAACTTATATGGTATCAGAGCCAAATAAGCTCCTGAAACCTATTCTCTTCACTATTCTCTCTTCTATTCCGCTTATCTCTTTCATTACTCTGATTATTTTTGAAAATCCTTGTCTTCAATCTCCCCCTTGAACTGTTTTTTCCCTCTGTTCTTGAACTGTTCTTGAGCTGTTCTTGCTGTTCTTGAGCTGTTCTTGCTGTTTCTGATGGAAAACTCAAAAATGGTTGTGATTCCAGTTACTCTTAAGGGAGCTAACTATCTACTGTGGTCAAGGCTTGCCAAGACTGCTCTTGGAGGCAGAGGACTCTGGGAACATGTTGTTGAAGGCAAGACCTCAAAGAAGACCATCCTAGGAGAGGATGGCAAAGAAGTGGTGGTTATTGCTGATGAAGATGGAAAGAGGGGTCAGGAGGACCTCATGGTGCTATCTATCATTCAGAACAGCCTTGAAGCCTCAATCTTGGAAGCTTACTCCTACTGTGAAACTTCCAAAGAGCTGTGGGACACTCTCCAGAAGGTATATGGCAACATATCCAACATAAGTAGAGTGTTTGAGGTCAAGAAAGCCATCAACAATCTCAGTCAAGAGGACACTGACTTCTCTAAGCATTTTGGGAAGTTCAGATCATTGTGGGCAGAGCTGGAGATGTTGAGACCAGCTACTGTGGATCCTGATGTGCTCAATGAGAGGAAAGAACAAGACAAGGTCTTTGCTTTGCTGTTCACTCTCAATCCTGGTTATAATGACCTAATCAAGCACATCCTAAGGAGTGAGAAGCTTCCATCCCTTGAAGAGGTGTGTGCCCAGATTCAAAAGGAACAAGGCTCAGTAGGTCTCTTTGGAAGCAAAAGCGACTTGGTATTAGCAAACCAAGCTGAAGGAGTTGCAAACAAAGGTTACTTTAAGGCTGAAGACAAGAAGGTGTGGATTTGTGACCATTGCAAGAAGAAGGGTCATGGAAAGGACAAGTGCTGGCTCCTCCATCCTCACCTCAAACCTCAGAAGTTCAGAACCCCTTACAATGATGGAAGAGCCAACTTCTCTGGTGATATGGGTGAACCATCTACTCCAGGAGTCATGCGCCCCTCCAATGGACCTGGAACTGGTGAGGGAAAGGCCTTAGCATCCAGTAACTGCTCAACCTTGAGGACCACTCAAGATGAAGCCATCAAGCGATCTGACATTGAGGCTCTGATGCGTCCCTAGGATGCTCTTTGGTTGATGGGAATGGATAATCCTTGCAAGAACGAATCAAAAGACTCAAGTCCTTCAAGGCGTGTGGATCGGATGGTGACACAAGAGGGATGAATGAACTCTTGATACTCCTAGATGAATGGTTTGGATATTACACACCAAACTAAGCACCCTTAGACTCTGGATATGACACACCAGAACTCGGCACACTTCTTTTAGAGAGAGAGAGAGCCGCAAAAGATGAATAACTTGTATAGAAAAGATTGGATGATTACATAAGGGTGTAGAGAACCCTTTAAATAAGAAACCAGAGACAAATCCTCTAGGGTTTCGACATGAACCAAAAAAGGAAAGAACTGAAACTATAGTCTATAAGTTTAAAATGAACTAAAATGCAACTTCTCTTAGTCTTGGACCGAGAATAGCACTTAGGTGATGTGTAGACAAGTTGTGGCCTCGTTAAAAACCTTCCTCCTGGAAAACCTCGTGGGACAAAACCAAAAGCAAGGAAAAGAGCACGCACCCCATGTCTTGCCTAGACACTAACTCAGTTTGGTGTAGAGATGGCTTGAATGGTGATCAAGACATCTCGGATCAAACCTTGTCCAAGACCTTCTTGTTGTGGATGTGAAGTGAGTAATCCAACAACTAGTGATAATAATAAGAGTTCAACTATGATATACCTTCCATCAATCATTTAATTTTTTATCTGACCCCAATTTATTTCTCTAATCCTCAATCCGATTGCACTTAAGCCCCTTAATAATTCTCCGACACTGAGCGATTATCTTTGCGTCTTTAATTTAATCCAAGATCAATACATAATTAATCCAAGATCTAGCGTCCATAATAATCCAAGATAGTCATACATTAATCTAGTTAGTCCATGACTTATTTCTTAGAGTATGCCACAATTGATTCTCTTAACTATCCAAAGAATTAGTCCCATATTATCTATGATAGTCCTGATTATTTCTCTAATTAATCACACTCTATCCTTAATTAAGTCCAACGATTTTTTCTCATTAATCCAAGCAGATTAATACATAATTATCCATGATTAATAATTAGATAGTTCAAAGCTATCGACGATAGTTTCCTAAGTTAGGAGTATACTCGATGACACAAGTTGACTAATCATGAGGATTCAACCTCAGCTTTCAACATTCTTGATTAATTCTTAATTAGTGTAAGGTGTTAAACTAGAGTATACACACCCCTGATGCGTTCTTAACGGTTCAGGCCCATTTTTAACACTTATTGCAAGATGCAATCATACGCACTCACATCGATCTAACTTAACTATTCATCTGCTAGACTCACCTAGATAATAATCTTGAACTCAATGAGTGGTGCTGTGCACACAGACTTGTCTTAACTTACAGCTAAGGCTGACATGGTTCATAGAGAGAATGGCTCTCCTAGGATGCGAGCCTTGGATACTGTGTACTATGCAACCACCACTGCCTTAGCCTGAACAAGATACAGAGCAAGCCACTTAAGTTGCAGACTGCCAGTTCAGCACCATAAAACAATCGGACTAGTTTTAGAGACAAGCAAGAACACTTAGGCCTGGTCATGTTCATACATGCTGAGGTTAATGGTCGGGGTCTAAACAGTACAGTAAAGAGTTCAGTGCTCGGTCTACGATAGGGTTTGCTTCATGACAAGATCATTTTCAGTTTGGCTCTTAGAGTTCATCAGTCTCACACCAGTCTTAGCTTAAATGGTCAAGAGCTTGATTGTCACAGCGAACTAATAACACCAACTGAACCGTAAAACAGCAACGTCATATACAAAGGTGGAGGTCCGACCATGACCTGACCGTAAACATGAAGCTGGTTCCTGATCAATACTGTCTGAGGCAAGGAGATGAAGCTACCACAATAAACACACGGCCAGAAGACTCAAGACTAGATTCTCTCTCTACAGGTAAGCTTGTGGCTGGACTGTTTGAAGAAAACATCACAAATCAACATTCCTCTTCATCACTAATATAGCAACAAGCGGCCTAGGGTTTTACTCTAGGTTCTCAACCTCGATGCTTAGTATAAAGCAAGGAACCGATGCTGAGATGATAGGAAATCGTTCAAGTCAAATTTTTCCGTCTTGTTTTTCTCTTCTTCTTTCTCTTTGTTTTCTTGTTTTCTCTCACATGGTTTTTGGTCTCTGTTTTTGTCTTGCTTCTAAGAACGTGGAGAAGCTGGAGGAGGGTGATAAATAGCTGAGGGCCTTTGTCTTCCCTGTGGGTTTAACTAAAAGACAAGGTTTAGTCTAGGTGACATGCTGAGGGAAACCAAAGCAATGGCAGTGGAGAAGCTAGCTAGTTGGGTCAGCATATGCAACCATGCTGGTCCTTTCCTTCCAATGATAAGCAAACTCCAGCCACTGAGAAAAATAATTCAGTGAGAAGGGAAGCAAGCATTTACAAGAAGCTTGAAACTTTCATGTGCCAAGTACTCTGAAGCAAGCAAGCTGGAAGTCGCATGGCATGTGCACTTAAATTTCTGAAAAACAAGCAGGCAGCTTAGTAGGTGAAAGACATGAGTGAATACAAATTTATTTTTAAGAAGCTGGTCCCATGGTTCTAAATAAAATTCGGACCAACAATTATTTGTCCTTGGCCCTCGGGCGCATAGCTCTTGGAAAATATTGATTCCCGCTTAAATTAAAAATGAACCATATTAATTAACACTTTCCGACCAAAACTATTCAAGACAAGGTCTTTTCGACCCAAAAGCAGTCCCCGTTCGAGACCATTTAATTCTACTGCGTCAATTTTATTTTTTTAATTTCTTGGTCGGAACCAACCCAAACTGTCTTTGAGAAGGTTTACTCGACCAAAATTTACATCCCGCGTCTGTGAGGGTCATTACACTCTTCCCCCTCAAAAGAATTCGTCCCCCTCGAATTCTCTAATTACAAGTGAGATGACTTTACTGGACAACTGGGTGTATCCTGAAGAAGAGTTCTGGATAATTAGCTTTGAACTTATCTTCGTCCTCCCATAGTACTACAATTCTCTGCCGCTTTC
>CAJHQQ010004312.1:0-30036 GCA_905132885.1 Moricandia moricandioides
TTTTCTTAAATCAAATTTTATATCGAACCGGACTCGTCTGCTTTAGCGAGTCATGGTCGAACCAGTTCGACCGACCGGTTCGATCTGGTTTTCAAAACCATGATTTAGTGGAACTAGTATAACTATTAGAACTATGAATAATTACCTTACTAGAACTCGGTATAATTATTTTAGTAGAACTAGTAATATTTTGTATAGCTAACTTATCGTAAAACTAGTAGAATTTAGTACAACTAACTCAGTAAAATTAGTAGAAATTAGTAAAAGTAACTTTGTAAAACTAGCAGAACTCTTTACAACTACATTAGTAAAATTAGTAGAACTTGGTACAACTACTTCGGTAGAACCAGCTATATATTCATAAAATAAAATGTCTTCAAAACTAAATGTTATATATTTTGCTTAGTTGAAATGAGTTTATTTTAAAAGTTTATTGTGATATTAAATCATGAAATTTTAGAAAGAGTGGATTATTAAGGATTTTTTAAATGGTACAACTTTTATAACTAAACATATAAACAACTAATATTACTGGTATATCTGGTATAACTATCATTATATACAATTTGATATTACTAGTACAACTGTTATAAGTTTGTCATTTCCAAATTTGACCAAAAACGATATTTCCTATAAAAAAATTTGACAAAATCCATGGTTCTAGTCACATACTCGCACAAACCCTTCACTCCCACACCGGAAGACTCATACAGTCGGGAGAGTGCTCGATCACATACAGTAAAAAAAGTGTTTGGTCACATACATTTGGGAGAGTGTTTTATCACATACAGTTGGGAGAGTGCATGTTCACATACAATCGGGAGAGTATATGATCACTTACAGCCGGAAGAGTTTATGGTCACATACAGTCGGTAAATAAATTTCTAACCTTTCCATTTGATGATCAGAAGGATAATCTCGAAAGCTGACATCGTGATCTTTCCAATGATATCTTATTCATTTTCTGGAATATTATGGGTCACTAGAAAAAACCCTAAGGAAGTTTACTGTTCGTAGATTCGATCTGAAGAGATTAGTCTTGGAGAAACAGCTATAATTACTCTTAGACAAAAATTCCAAATGATGATCTGTTTTCTGTTATCGCAGAGAACATAACCTCAAAGTCTGATTCAAAATACTCTGATTTGGTCAATCGTTCTTGTATTCTTCCAAAATGTCTTTGTTGTGCCTTAATCTTCCTTTTCAGATCTCTTCCTCTAGGTGGCTATTGGTGGTTGTTCTGGTGAAATTTCAGCAGTGTTTTGCCTCTCAAAAGTGTCCACGACAAGATTCCGTTTAATAAATAGAAGGAAAATAATGTTTCTTAAGTAAAATGAGTTTTAATTACTGTGCTGAGGTTAACAGGTCGTTACAGAATTAGACATATTAATATAGTAAAGTCATAATAAATTTTTGTCAATTTGTTAATTTAGAAAAGAAACAATGCTTATTAGATAGAACTTGCCATTATTATGGCGAGATAGAAAAAGGAGGGAAAATCACTATTCCGAGCTCAGGCCCAAAAGGAGGAAAAAGAAAAACAAACGTAACAAAATATATATAAAGAGAGTAAAATTAGAAACCGGCAAAGTCGGAGGAGATCAAAACCTCTTTTTGATTCTCCTCTCTTGCAAGAAACCCAAAATCACAAATCTAAATGGATAAGAAAAAGAAGGTGTGGTTTTGGGGAGATAATGACGGCGGAGGAGGAACAGGGAAGGAGGCTGAAGATGACGTGGCAGGTCATCTGTCTCGAGACGATACAATGAGCCAATACAGCCATAGCAAAGGCCTTCTTCCTTCTCTCGGAGCCACCGCTCGTTCTTCCCGTGACGTCCATCTCCGTCGCTTCATCATATCTCCTTTCGATCCTCGCTACAGGTTCCACTGTTCTCTTCTTTTATGTTTTCATTCTTCTTTGTTTTCATATGTTCATCATCACGAAAATTAGGTCTAACTATTCTAATTTTTTACGACTGCATGTGCCATTCGTCTTGGTCAATATTTTTGTCACGTTGCTTAGGTTTTGTATCTTTATTGTACTTTGGTATAAATCTCTACTTCGAATCTAAAGAAATATTTTTAAGAAAAAGTGTCAATGTCAACCACATTGTCGTTGAGGAGTCGCCATGTTGGTGTAGGCAAAAGGTTCCTCCAATCGATACCTTTCCAGTGCCAAATTACTAGCTCGTCGTCATGTGGTCTGGATCTCTAATTTCTACATAGAGCAATCGAGTTTACCTATTAACGGTTGATAAACCCTAGGGAATTAGTCGGTTGGGTCACAGCCTCTTGGACATTAATACAAAAAAAGTGTGAATGTTTTGAAAATTGTGTAATATAAGGCCGTGATTAACCCGGGTCTCTTAAGGTGGGGTTCTTAACGAAAAATTTGTCTCTTAAGGTGGGGTGCTAAGAGACGGCTCTTATGGTTCTTATTTAAGAGACGGTTCTTAGCTTTTCTTAGTTAAAAGCTAAGTTACGTCTCTTAGAAAAGCTAAGAACCCCACGTTAAGAGACCCCGGTTAATCCTGCTCTAAGCGAAGACGTTTTGTGTGACGACATCTTTTATTGTTATTACTCACGAAGCTTGGTACGTAATTGTTTTTATTACAGAGCATGGGAGACGTTTTTGGTGTTTTTGGTGCTCTACACAGCATGGGCGTCACCTTTTGAATTTGGGTTCTTGCAAAGGCCAAGAGCACCTCTCAGTATCCTCGACAACGTCGTCAACGGATTCTTTGCTGTCGATATAATCCTGACGTTCTTCGTTGCCTTTCTTGACAAGGTAACGTACCTCCTCATCGATGATCCAAAGAGGATCGCTTGGAGATATGTCTCGACTTGGTTTGCTTTTGATTTGATATCAACCTTTCCTTACGAAAGTTTCGGTAGCTTTCTTCACGAGAGTATTCAAGGGTATGGGATTTTCAGTATGCTACGTCTATGGCGTCTTAGGAGAGTCAGTAACTGTTTCGCAAGGTTGGAGAAAGATAGGAGATACAGCTACTTTTGGGTTCGCTGCACGAAGCTTCTCCTTTGTACTCTCTTTGTGATTCATTGTGGTGCTTGCTTCCTCTACTCCATTGCTTCGCATTATCCAGACCCGTCCAAGACGTTTATGGCGTTAACCGATGAAAACTGGAAACAGTCTCCTCTCTCTGTGCAGTATAACACGGCCATGTACTGGTCCATTACTACTTTCTCAACAACGGGTTATGGTGATATACATGGTGTTAATTCGAAAGAGATGACTTTTATTCTTTTCTACATGGTCTTTAACCTTGGGTTGTCAGCTTATATAATTGGTAACATGACCAACTTGGTGGTTCACGTCACCAGCCGTACCAGAAAATTTGTAAGTAGAGTAAATAAAAGATGGTCTATGCACTTTTGTGAACGATAAACGGGTCTCTGCAGGGCCGGATCTGAGATATCGAGAGCTTGAAACATTTCTTAAGAACATTAGTAAATTTTTATTTCCATAACTTAGGGATGTAAAAAATTTCCAAAACTTTTAGAAACCAAAGCCAATATTTCATCCTGCTATGCAGAGATCCGGCCCTGGGTCTTTGTGGAGTTTCATGAGTCTTGCTGTATTTGTATTGTTCCAGAGAGACACCGTCCAAGCCGCTTCCGGGTTTGGTCAGAGGAACAATCTACCAGTGCGGTTGCAAGATCAAATGGTAGCTCATTTGTGTTTGAGGTACAGAACAGATTCAGAAGGCTTACAGCAGCAAGAAATAATCGATTCACTCCCCAAAGCTATACGATCCAGCATATCGCATTATCTGTTTTATGAAGTTGTTGACAACATCTACTTGTTCCATGGAATATCCAACGATCTTCTTTTCCAGTTGGTATGGTGATTCCTGTTATGCAAATCATAATTTTAGAAAAGATTGGCCACAATATTTCCTTGGAAGTTTTAACTTAAGTGTTATCTTTTAGGTAACGGAGATGAAAGCAGAGTATTTTCCTCCGAAAGAAGATGTGATTTTGCAGAATGAAGCACCAACAGACTTTTACATATTGGTGACAGGTGCTGTTGTAAGTGTTTCTCATATACCAGTTATAGTATGCTTTCTTGTTTTACAATATATATATATATGCATCCACTTCTTGTATTATTCCTTACACATTCCTCTATGCCGCAGGAAATAATAGCACGTGTAAATGGGGTGGAGCAGGCAAGTCTAATAATCATTACACCATTTACATCTTTCTAAGATCTGATTGACTTGTTGCATATATTACAATGGTTGTTGTGAGTTTTTGACAGGTAGTTAATGAAGCACAGGGAGGAAATGTTTTTGGTGAAGTTGGGGTTCTTTGTTACAGACCGCAGCTGTTCACAGTTCGTACCAAACGATTGACTCAGTTGCTTCGTCTGAACCGTACGACACTCTTAAATCTTGTTCAGGCTAACGTAGGAGATGGAGCAATTATCATGAATAATCTTCTTCAGGTGTAGAATAAACAAACCAAACTTGTCTTTAAGGTCAACATTTTGTTCCTTGGACTTATATGTTCTTTGTTGATGCAGCATTTAAAAGACTCCGAAGATCCAGTGATGAAAGGCATTTTGGCTGATACAGAACACATGTTGGCTCAAGGGAAAATGGATTTACCTCTCAGCTTGTGTTTTGCTGCAGCCAGAGGAGACGATTTGTTGCTGCAGCAGTTACTAAGAAGAGGCTCAAACCCTAATGAAACGGACAAGAATGGGCGAACTGCGCTGGTAAGAAGAAAATCTTCTCTGTTTCTATACCATCTCATTTTCCTACCAAAATTTCTTATTCACTGTGTCTCTCTCTTAACATCTCAGCATATAGCAGCATCAAAAGGAAGCCATTACTGTGTCGTTTTACTTCTCGAACATGGAGCAGATCCTAACATTAAAGGTGAGTAGTCCAAATATTCCCATGATTATACACGTAAATTAAGAAATATTTATTTTTTTATCATTTTTGAAACAAAAACATCATTAATTGTTTACTTAACCACAATTCAACTAATAATAAATATAAGCTATAATATCATTGGTCGTTTAATATTAATTACTAATAAATTCAATATAGAAAATTGAAAACATCAAATAATTTGAAACAAAAAAATTCCTCCAAAACGTTTAATATAAAAAAACAGAGGGAATATATCACTAGGTAAATTAGATAATACTAAAATATTTTTTTGCAGATTCAGAAGGTAATGTGCCCTTGTGGGAAGCAATCATAGGGGGACATGGCGGGATTGCAAAGCTCCTTGCGGAAAACGGGGCAAAGCTAAGCTTAGACTCAGTGAGCTATTGTGCGTGCTTAGCGGTGGAGAAGAACAGCTTAGAAGCACTAAAAGACATTGTTAAATACGGTGGTGACATCACACTCCCTGACGGAAACGGAACCACAGCCTTACACAGAGCAGTTTCAGAAGGAAACATGGAGATTGTGAAGTTCTTATTAGACAAAGGTGCTGATTTGGACATGCCAGACTCTTACGGTTGGACACCTAGAGGTCTTGCCGAGCATCAAGGGCACGAAGACATCAAAACAGTGTTTCATAATCACAGGCCGGTGGAGAAGAAACCGAAATGTAGTATCCCTGGAACACCTGAGTTTCCTGTTACAGGAAAGCCATTGATGAAGTATAGCAGTGAGCCTACACTACCACATCCAGGAGAAGTACCTCTTGTCCAAGAGGGAGGCCAGCTTGTTGTTTCTCAGAGACGGAAACTCAGTAACTTCAGAAACTCTCTCTTCGGATTTATCTCTGCTGCAAATACTGGTAAACTTGTGAAATTTTCACATTAGAAATTACAAGGAGCCGTTTAGGTCTTTAAGAACCGTCTAAAACTAAACCCTAAACCCTAACTCAAAATCTGTAAAATCTGAAATTTAAATATAAATCCGAGAACTGGTAAAAGTTGGCCTTTCAATTGTTCCTATATTTACAATAATCTTTTTTTTTGATAATCTGGGTATCAGGCGGCCGGGCCTAACCGACTAATCCTGTGAGGCCTCGGCCTTTCAATTGATCCTATATTCACAAAAACTGTTACATTGTTCTCTTTATGTTTTTTGTTATTATGACACAGTTTCGAGGCCTTTGGTGAAACTCAAAACTTGGTTTCGTTACCGTTTTGTACAGGTGATGATGGGGGAGAAACTACAAGAAGCCCAGCAGCTCCAGTAGGAGGAGGAGGTGCGTTTTATCCGTCGAGAGTTACCATCAGGTCGTGGGAAAACGGTGAAGTTGGTGGAAAAGTGGTATTGCTGCCGAGTTCTATGGAAGAGCTATTAAAAATTGGTGAAGAAAAGATGGGTTTCGTTCCTACTAAAGTACTTACGAGGGAAGGAGCTGAAATTGACGACATCACTCTTATAAGAGATGGTGATCTTCTCATTCTTGCAAGAGATCCTTGAAGCTAATAAACTATATTTTTTTTAAAATACTGTTTTGTCAAGCTGAAATTTATAGTAAGAATATGATGGAATTAATACATTTTTTTAAAAAAATATTGTTTCTCTGTATATATACACTTGTTGGCTATTTTATTCAAAAAAAAAGTTTTGAATAATCTCAACATTTTTCGACAAAATGTTTTATGTTAAGACCAAGTAATCAACAAGCTATGACAAGTTTTAAAGTTTGTGAGCAGTATAGAGAAACAAAAATTTCTTACTTATTAATAGATAAAAGTTTTAAGAGAGTAATCTTTAATTTATAAATTCGATATTGATCCGTGTTTAAAAACGTGGGGTTTTTCTCTTAAATTTATATGAATTGTTGTTACTAAAAAAATTATATGTTATTATAAAAGATAAGGAAAATCAGTTAATTCTACTTCAACAAGGGTCAATGGTCCCGATGAGTATATAAACACGTCACATGTGCAAAAACATACATAAACCAGTGCAAAATTTAATTTCCATATATGAACTTTTAAAATTTGGTTTTAACATACATTGACCTAATTTACATTAGTCAAACGTTACGGAATATGAGTTGTCATTAACTCGGTAACAGGAAATCAGTTAATTCTTACATCAACAGGGCCAACGGTCCCAATCAATACATAAACACTTCACCTGTGCCAAAACATATATCAACTAATTCAAAATTTAAATTCAATACATGAATTTCAAAATCTGATTTTAACATACATTGACCTAATTTTCACTAGTCAAACATTACCGAAGATAAAATTGTCTGTCACGTGTTATTAAGTGAGCTTTTATTATATTATTTGGTAATTAAACTTATTAAGTGGTAACTGACTGAGAAAAATAAATCACTTAGTTCAAACAGTTTTGTTCTCGTGTAACTCATTAACTAGCTTTTCTCTTTTACTTTTTGTTTTTCGACATTTCAGAAAAAACAAACTAGGCATGGGCTTTCGGGTTTTCGCGTCGGATTCGGATCGGTTCTTTTCGGGTCCGGGTCCTTCGGGTCTTAAACATTATGACCCAACTAGGTACTCGAATTTTTCAGTTCGGGTTTGGATCGGTTCCTCTCTGGTCTTGGTTGGTTCCTCTCGAGTCGAAATCGGTTCGATTCTATAATTAAAAAACCTATAAAATACCAGTAATTTTTGGGTTGGGTTTGGGTATTTAGGATACGAAAAAGACAAGAAATACATAAATCACATCAAATTTAGCAAATATCCGTCATATTTATCTAAATATTTGCAAATTAACTAAAATGAAACTATTAATAAAAAAAAGATTTCTAAATTCTAAATCTTATATGTACAGCTTCATATTACTTGAAAATATTACAAAATAATAAAAAGGATAGCAAAAATATTTTTAAACTAGACCATAAATTACAATACAGAAAATAAACACAAAAAATCATAGTTTTGGATATTCAGGTTTTTAAGGTTGGTATGAATCATTTCTTATCGGTCGGGTCTATTCGAGTAGGTTCTTTTCTGGTCCAAATTAGGGTTAGTTCTTTTCGGTTCGGTTCTTTGGGTATTAGAAATTTGGACCCAACTAGGTACTCATAAATGTTTGGTTCGGTTTCGGGTACGGGTAAAATGTCCTGACCTAAACCTAACACAAAGAAGACAAAAGAGTACAAAATTGAGCAGAGAGAAACAAGAGTGTCTAGCTTATCCAACAATAATTCCTCTTTTGTTCAATAAGTTGATTCTAGCTTAGACATTCGTTTTTCTCTTTGTTTGATTTGCTAACACCAGTCGTTAAATGTGTCACTAACACCAGTTGCTAAATGAGTTGCTAACACCAGTCGTTAAATGTGTCACTAACACCAGTTGCTAAATTTAAGGACTGATTAGTGACTCATTTAGCGACTGAATGGTCAGTCGTTAATAAGTCGATAATTTGCGACTTGTTAACGATTGATATAATTAGCGACAAGCATTATTACGACAACACAAATCAGGCGCTATTAGTCGTAAATACTCAATTAGCGATTGATTACCTACTAATATTGCAGTAGGAAACCTCATGTTTTCTTGTAGTGTTCGGGTTCGGGTTAATTCGTGTTTTGAGTTTTCGTCTTCATGAATTTCAGCCTCACTCGGATATTATAAATTTCAAGTCGGATTCGATTCAGATTTAATTGGGTTTGGTTCGGATTTAATTACATGTCCAAGATCTGGTTGAACCCAAAATAGTTTTGGTTTTGAATACTAATCAGAGTATCGGTTCTAAAAGTAACTAAGTTATACTTGATTAAACTTAATATATTTTCAATCATTTCAACAATATTTGTATTTAGCTTCTTCAAATCCTATTGTTGTCCTTCAAAATAATTTTGTGAAACTCATCTATTAACAATATGAGATTTGTCATTGAATGATATGTGAAAATATTAAACATATCATGATTCATGAGAAACTAATTCATTGTATGAACAAAAATCATACATAAAGAAGCATAAAAAATTAAATTTAACAACTAATAATTCTATAAACGTAAGAAATAATATTTAAACTTTAAAAATAAAAAAATTGTTTAAACTTCAAAAAAAATTTATTCATGTAATAATTAATTATTTTAGCTACTCAATAATATCTTAATTTATTCTGGATACATTTTAGAAATTGATATTGGGTATGGTACAATTGTTTTTGAAATTTCAAAGTTTTGGGTTCTTTTGGATATTCATTTAAGTTCAAATTCGGTTAGGGTAAAATTCATAACCCAAAATACCGTAAAACAAGATCTATTCGGTACTTATGTCGGTTTTGATTCAGTCCGGACTCATTTTTATCGGGTGAGATTCGTTTAGGTCCTAAACGATAAATCTAAATCCCAAACCCTTTTTTAGTTAGTAGTTAAGTAATTAGTCCATTTATTTTTAACTCTTTATCGACAAGTAACTAGTCCATTTACTTGGAATTTTTTTTTTAAATTACTGTTGCCAATAATATATGAACTTCCTTTAACAACGATAACTTATCTACTAAACTACTCCGAATATTTAATATCAATAAAACATATATTTTTCGGTAAAATTATAAAATATTTTAATTCAATCTAATATATTAAACTTACAAGGAATATTTCATTAAAACTAAAACATATTAATTTTCTTCGAAAATTATCAGGTTGAAACATAAAATATGACTTTAACTTCTATTTAGAATTTAAAATCGAGAAAATAAAATTCTAAAAACTATATAATACTCAAAAATTACACTTATAATAAAGCATTTTCCTAAACTTGAATTTATTGTGTGCATGATAAAATAAATATAAGTACACCATTTTGAACATTAATTATGTTTGTATTATAATTTTTTATTAGATAAGTTTTTGTATAACTACAAAACATTCCCACGTTTTTAACGTGCGAGTCAAAATCTAGTATAGTTTAAGACATAAATCTAACAGGGTTGATTTTCTGGGAAACAAAAGATGTGATTTGTTAATATATATTGCATCCTTAAATATTAATCCTTCCTAATAAATATTAATCCTTCCTAAATAGAACTTTCTATACGTACGAAATTTACATTTAGGAATATCTTTATTAAGTGGAACTTTCTTAAATTTCAAGAATACACATGTATTCCAATTTTTAATACGTGTTAAGAAGTCTAAAGTCTATAGAGTTTATTACTTTAATCTGATTCAAACAATTTGTTACAATATGGTTTCAACATTAGATATATACTTCCTGATAAATGTTATTTTCTAGACGCGCAAATATTACAATGAACCATGAGTAAAATTTATTTATAAAAAATGCAGCACAAGGCAAGGGTTATCAGTTAGTTTTATCTATATTTCTAGTACCAATTTGTCATCTATCTTAGTCACTATATGACATTTTAATCTGATTCAAACAATTTTTTACAATATGGTTTCAACATTAGATATATACTTCCTGATAAATGCTATTTTCTATACGCGCAAATATTACAATGAACCATGAGTAAAATTTATTTATAAAAAATTCAGCACAAGGCACGGGTTATCAGTTAGTTTTATCTATATATCTAGTACCAATTTGTCATCTATCTTAGTCACTATATGACATTTTGAGTCAAATTTTATATTTATGGAAGATAATCAGTTTTAGTCAAATCCATATATGTTAGTCAACCTTCCAAATTAATACTAAACGTAACAGCAATGAGAGGTTGGGTTGAAGATTGAGATTTTACTTAATAAAAATAATATAAATAGAGGTCTTTGGTGAAGATCTAAAACTTACAGCATTGCTAGATTCTCAACAAAAATTAATATTGAACGAAATATAATGTCTTCTTCAAAATTATCTGTAACTATTTTTCTTATACTACTGTTGACAATTTCCTTTTCAAGCTACAACATTTTGGCAAAGCTAGGTAAGTTGTTATTGTTTAGTTATCTTTTTTTTTTGTCAAATACTTTGTTTAGTTAGCATTGATTGTGTGAAGTGTAGTGGTTCAATATTCTTTCTTAAGATATAAACGTGGTAATAACATTTGTTTATTTATATAAAACATTATTTTCTGTTGAACTTCTAATATATATTAACTTGGTTTGTATATTTACAGAAATCAAGCAAGCGAGTTATAAGTGTCTTGTGCCGTGTACACGATCTTATGGAAATAGGGTATGTTACAACTATTGCATAAGTCATCATTATAATGGAGGACAGTGTGATTCTCAAAGGGGTGGACAACTACCGCAATGTTGTTGCTACAATTACTGAAGTATCTTTTTTAATAATTGGCTATTTAAGCATAATGTTTTTTTTATCATATTTCTTATCATATTATACAAGATGAATGTGTACTATTATTTGAGAAGCATCTTATAAAATAACATGCATCTATAATATTAAAACATAAGTATATTGTAAAAATAACCTTGAAACTTTGTGGAGTATTTATATATTTTCATTGAATTTTTACTTTTAAATATCAATGTTGCTAAACGTAATTCAGACATATCAAATATTTGATCACAACATATAAACAAATATGAAAATTTTTTTTTACACCGAATGTATTCCATGTAATAATCTACAAGTACTCTTACAAGAGCTTATACAAGCTAAAAGCCAATATGCATCAAAATAAAAAAGATGATAGGAAGAATAGTTCCCATAAGAATACCCTGAAACATGTTTAAGGAATAACACACGACATCAAAGGCCGCTTGCTTCATCCACCAACAACCTCTGCAACCAAATCGGACTATGTCGAGCAATGTAAGACTGGTATCGATGGTCTGTTGTATTATTGTTAGCAATGTTCATGCAGCCTTATTACTAGAATCGAAGATTTGTTCTAGAGACCATCTAGGATTCAAAGCAAGAAAGACAGAGATCTTATCGATGATAGGGTTGAAGAGAGGAGACCTATGAGGTTGAAGACAAATCTCCCAATCTTTCACAAGCGAGGATACAAAGATAATTCTGTCTTGCTTCATATTTCCCACTAACTCTGTTGGAACTCAACTTTAATACAAACGTTAAAATTGTAGTCTGTTTGAATGAGAAATGTTTGTTTTAAAATTGTTGTCCTAATAGCATAAAATGGAAAGTGTGGAGAAATTTAAAAAGGCTAATAACCTTAGACAATTGTAGAGAAATGTGAATTCATACTAAACCAAGCACGCATACCAAGTTGAGTCGATGTGAACTTGGATTTGAGTTCGGTTTAGATGACGGTTCAAGTATATGGATTATGGTCCAACAACCTATATTATTATATCAAAGTCTATTTTATGTAATTGATCATTGTGTATTTTATGTAATTGATCACTACATAAATGAAAATTTGATTAGAAAAAAAAAATTTAGAGAATAAATCTTGGTCACCAAGGTAAAAAATCTATTTAATTTTCTGATTAATTTTGTGGTTAATACCAAAAATTAGTGAAATATTTATCCCCACTAAGACTAAAAATATTTTTTGGTTTT
This sequence comes from Moricandia moricandioides, assembly GCA_905132885.1. Lineage (NCBI taxonomy): Eukaryota > Viridiplantae > Streptophyta > Magnoliopsida > Brassicales > Brassicaceae > Moricandia > Moricandia moricandioides. Next base: position 12,391 of record CAJHQQ010004312.1, read on the forward strand.
TTTCTAGGCTATATAATGTTCTCTCTCATTCTAATAACATAACGTGAACAACAACAATCTCTTCAACTTCTCTTCTTTATTTGTTATTTGTCAAAGAGAGTACACAGAGAAAAAGGTTTGCTAGGCTTCTCATTCAAGTGATGTGAATAAAAGAAAGATGTAGTTTTATTATGTGACTCTAATCGTCATACAACCGCCAGAATACGTGGTGACTTTTGAATTAAGGAAATAGATTTTCAAGTCTTGACTCTGCAAAAAACTCATTTTCTATTTTGCTTAATTCATGGTATTTCTGTATTTATTGAATGCTCTTTATAATTTATCTTATAATTATTCAGATTGTGCCCCTTTATAAATTAAGGTTCTACAATCTTAACTCAAAAATTATTTATTGCTTTTATGCACTAACTAATTGTGAAGTCATATTTGGGTGTAAGAGCAGGTTCTATATGATATAATCATATATATATGGTTGAATCAGTTCAAAAAAATAATAGAAAATACTCGGTGATATTCTTCTTAACCTTATGCAATTTGTTCTACTATTTTTGTATTAGTTGTTATTATAGAATATATATTTTTACACGGTCTAATACTTTTTTATGTTCTTCAACAAAATTTTAGTGGTAATTAATTGATCTTCTATGATTTATTTGCTTAATTTGTTGAGTTTAATTTCTGAAAAGAAAATATACATTGTTAAGATGACTTTGCTTGACATCGTTTGATGCTGGTCTGTATTAATTAAAATCAGAAAAATCTTCAGCTCGTTGAAAATAAAATTGTCTCCATGAATTTTGTGCTAAGTCTTACCCATTATTCTAGTAATTGAAATTCATTAACTTTGGACTAGTAGTGCTTTCCTAAAAAATGATAACTATTTTTGGGATCAACTCATCTAATCTATTAAATTATGGTCTTATTTTTATCTACTACTAACAAGTTATAGTAGGACCACTTAAAGAATTAGTTAATATGACATATTTGTATAACATCCTCAGTTGTGATATGTGGAAAGGTTTAAGAGAATTGATTTGGCTACATATGTCACCAAAGTTGACTTACCTTTTCCGTCACACATCCGTTTAGAACTCTAGGGTTAAGCGTGCTTATGCTGGAGTAGTGAAAGGATGGGTGATCTATCGGGAAGTGATTCGCGATACCGTGCGAGTGAGGCCAAAACACGGGGAAAGGTCGGGTGGTGATTGCATAGTCAGTAAACAATGATTTCGAGCCTTGGAAAAAAATAACGCACCGGCTGTTGGAACGGGATGGGGCCTACGGGCCGAGAGAGCAGGCGTGGGTGGCCCATTAGCCGTGGGCGGTCTGTGCGTTATAATTTGGTAGCAGAGCTGGTTAGCCATCTCGGTTCTGACCCGAGAGGCGTCTTGAGACCTGTCGTGGGGCGCAACGAGGACGTTGCGTTCTTTGAGAGGGGGTAAATTGTAACATCTAGAGTTGTGATATGTGGAAAGGTTTAAGAGAATTGATTTGGCTACCTATATCACCAAAGTTGACTTACCTTTTCCATCACACATCCGTTTAGAACTCCAGGGTTAAGCGTGCTTATGCTGGAGTAGTGAAAGGATGGGTGACCTATCGGGAAGTGATTCGCGATACCGTGCGAGTGAGGCCAAAACACGGGGAAAGGTCGGGTGGTGATTGCATGGTCAGTAAACAATGATTTTGAGCCTTGGAAAAAAATAACGCACCGGCTGTTGGAACGGGATGGGGCCCACGGGCCGAGAGAACGGGCGTGGGTGGTCCATTAGCCGTGGGCGGTCGGGGCGTTATAATTTGATTATTTATATTAATAATAAACCAACTCTAAATTTAAATTTTACTTTTTAATTATAACAAAATCTGTTGATAAAGAATCTAACAAATTTTTTTTTAAAAAATTTAAATATTTTTCTTGGAAAATAACACATTAATAAATTTTGTAATTAGTAATATAATATTATTATAAATCAATATTAACTAAGATTTTATTATAAAACAAGAAAATAAAATTTATATACTGTTTTTTCTAACTTCTATAAATATATTCTGGATTATATAAAAATAGCAGTGTTACATGAATTAAATATGTTAAAATTATATTAAATAGGTAATTTTAAAATTTTAAATTTCTAATTTTTTCATTTAAATAAATTATCACTCATCATTAAAATGGGTAAAATTCTTAAACTATATAATATTTTTATACAAAATAAATGTATCAACATAGGTTAAACTTATACGTATATATATATATACAATTTTTTATTTATTTTGAAACTCTCAACAATATATTGTTTAAAAATGTTTGTATACAAAAATATAACAGTATATAATAAACTTTAGTTCATATACTATTTAAAAATAGGGGAAATTGCTAAAAATGACTCAAAACTTGATTTCAAATGCAAAAGTGTAACCTAAATTCAATCAAATGAAAAAGTAACCCAAAAAATAGTGAAAATACAATAAACTCCTTGTGAGCAAACATAAAAACTGTATCCAATTTTACCAAAATAACCTTTAAGAAGTCTTCTCTAAGAAGTCTTCCGGACGTCTTCCGTGAGTCGTCTGGTAGTCTTCCGAAAGTCTTCTCTAAGAAGACTTCCATGTATGTATTCTCCGGAAGACTTCTCTAGAAGTCTTCTCAAACAATAAATCCTAAAAATAATTTATAAAAATCATAAAAAAATATTTATATAGAGAAAAAATAGAAATCATGTAATCACAAACATTTGTAAATAATGTAAATTTATATCAACTAAAATTGAATTGTTTTCAACCTAGATGATTTAATGTAGAATGAGTCATGGTATTCATTGGTTTAGCGTTTAGTAACATATGTGATAGTATTGTAGGTAGTTTTAGGCGTAGATTTTGAAATCTATCTTCTTAACTTTTTTTTTTTGAATTTGACGAATATGTGTTAGTGATCCTCTAATAAGATGATTTTAAACACTTTCTAAGTTTATTTTATGCTTAAGGAAGTGTTTATGGTTAGTTAATTGATTTAGGGTTTCGGAAGACTTTCAGGAGACTTCCCGGGATGTCTTCTAACATATAATGCAGTAGAAGACTTCATGGAAGTCTTCACGGAAGACTCTAAATTTTTACCGCTTGAATTTCAGTGAAATTCAAATTACCGCCTAATGGCGAAGTTTTCTGGAAGTCTTCCGGACGTCTTCCTTGAGTCGTCCAGTAGTCTTCCGAAAGTCTTCTCTGAGAAGACTTCCATTTACGTATTCTCCGGAAGACTTCTCTAGAAATCTTCTCAAAAAATAAATCCTAAAAACAATTTATAAAATTCATAAAAAATATTTATATAGAGGAAAAATAGAAATCATGTAACCACAAACATTTGTAAATAATGTAAGTTTATATCAACTAAAATTGAATTGTTTTCAACCTAGATGATTTAGTGTAGAATGAGTCATGGTACTCATTGGTTTAGGATTTAGTAACATATGTGATAGTATTGTAAGTAGTTTTAGGCGTAGATTTTGAAATGTATCTTCTTAACTTTTTTTTTTTTTGAATTTGACGAATATGTGTTAGTGATCCTCTAAGAAGATGATTTTAAACACTTTCTAAGTTTATTTTATGTTTAAGGAAGTGTTTTTGGGTTAGTTAATTGATTTAGGGTTTCAGAAGACTTCCAGAAGACTTCCCGGGATGTCTTCTAACATATAATGCAGTAGAAGACTTCATGGAAGACTTCAAGGAAGACTCCGAGAAGACTTCTCAAGAAGTCTTCTAAACCAAACTCGAACTTAATTTACCTTCAATTTGAAATTAACCGGAAAAAATCAAAATATATTTAACCTAACCTGATAATTTACCGTACATATAAATAGTAGTTTTTCACTGTTTTTTTCACTTTTCGGTGTTTCAGAAAAAAAAAAGTTGGTGAAAACCCTAGCCTCCTCTTCTAAGGCGATTACTGTGACGATTTCCGACGAATCTCTTCCGACGACCGGTTCCTCTTTATTTCAGATCTGAAACTGTTCGTTTCTCCCTTTGACTTCTTCCTCTATTTCTTTCCTTTTCGACCTCAAGTTGACCCATTTGTCCGTAAGTCTCCCGGAAGTCTGCCGTAAATCTTCATGGAAATCAACCGTATGTCTTCATAGAAGTCATCCATAAGTGTTCATGGTAGTCATCCGGAAGACTTTATGGTAGTCATCCGGAAGACTTCATGGAAGTCATCCGGAAGACTTAATGGAAGCCATCCGAAGTCTTCCGTAAGTCTTCCATGAATTCTTTCGTAAGTCTTCCATGAAAGTCTTCCGGATGACTTCCATGAAGTCTTCCGGATGACTTCCATGAAGTCTTCCGTAAGTCTTCAGTAAGTCTTCCGTAAGTCTTCGCTAAGTCTTCCGAAGTCTTCCGTAAGTCTTCCGAAGTCTTCCGTAAGTCTTCTGAAGTCTTCCGAAGTCTTCCGAAAGTCTTCCGAAGTCTTCCGAAAGTCTTCCGAAGTCTTCTGAAGTCTTCCGAAGTCTTCCGAAGTCTTCCAAAGTCTTCACAGTCTGTATGTTAGTATAGAACTCTTGGTGTGTTTGTTTTATGTTTGAGATGTTGTTTTATCATTGTTTGCAGGCTATACAATGGAATTACCAATACTCCCGAAGAGGTTGTTCACCCTAGGGGAAGAGCCCATTCCATTGAAGAGCATTGGATATCATACTGATGACCCCAAATTACTTCCTGCTGTAAAGGATGCTCTCCATGCTGATGAATGGGAGTAGCTGAAGAACTCTAGGTTGGGAGTCTTCATAAAGTTCTGGGAGTTGAACTTTGGTTAGGCGTCTAGGCTGGTTCACTATATGCTCTGTTTTCAGCGCGATGTCAAGAAGAAGTACGAGCTGTGGAGTCTCATTGGTTCAGAGCCGGTGAGGTTTTGCACTTATTGAGTTCGAACATCTCACCGGTCTTAACTGCGACTATGTTGAGCATGTGGATAATCCTCATGTAGGGCTAACAGAGGATTTTTATCAGTTCTGGGAGTTGATGGGTGTTGATATCGATTCTGGTCCAAGCTCCCAGCAAATAGTGGCGGCGTGTGGGAGATGTAGACAGTGGTCTCGGGATGACCGCATGAGGCTGGGATACCTAGCCATCTACACAAAATTCATTGAAGGACGAAAGTCCGCATCCGCTACACGGGCTAGTCCTGCCAGGCTAGTGATGAATCTTGAAGAGTTTGAGGCCTACCCATGGGGGAGATTAGCGTTTAAGATCCTTATGGACTTTGTGAAGGCTAAGGATTTGACAAAATCTTACACCATTAATGGGTTTATTCAAGTACTCCAAGTCTGGATCTTCTTTGCTCTGCCCGACATTGCTGCGGAGTATGGAAAGCCTATACGAAACAAACCTAGTCCTCCTTTGCTGGCTTATAAGGGGCATAAAGGACGAAAATTTGTCAAAGAGGATATCTGCACACAAGTATGTCTCAGTATCTAACTTGATATGGTAGTGATTATTGTCTCAGTATCTAACTTGATATTCATTACTTTCTGCAGACTCGTGTGGTGAACCTAGTGGTGAAGGAGCTTGGTGAATTGTTCCCTCAGTGGGACAATGATAACACCGATGTGGCAGTTGAGAACCTCGTGAATCTCATCTGTGGTGGTGAACGTAAGATGAAGTGGGGCAAAGAGTGCTGGGCAGACATTGGTACTAAGACATAGACCAATCCAAAGGTCATCATTGTCAAGGAGGAATCTCTTGAGCTTCCTTTCAAGGAAGAAAGAAGACCCTGAAAGAAAATTCGTACTGAGGCTCCTTCTGAGGATCGTACTGAGGCTCCTTCTGAAGCTCGTACTGAGGCTCCTTCTGTTTCGTGGAGTGTGGTTAAGAAAGAAGATCTTGAACAAAGTTTTAAGAACTTGACGAAAGTTATGACTGATGGGTTTGGGCAGTGCCTAAAGGAGATCAAGCTGCTTGCCGATATGATTCAAGCTGTGGAGAAGAAGGTGGGAATCAACCACAATGAACTTCAACTCACAGTTTCAGAACCGGATAATACTGCACACGAACTAGGGGTTAGTACTGAAACCTCTCCCAATATCGAGGAATATTAAGAATAAGAAGTGAAAGTTATATTTTTTGTATGAATTTTGTTTCATTTGTTGATTGGATGGATGGTACATTTGTTTCATTTGTTGATTGGAACCTTTGGCTAAGTTAATTTTATGTGGATTGAACTCGAATTTGCAGAGTGAGAGTGTGAATGAGAAGAAATCATGAAGTGTCAACAAAGACACTTACCAAAAACAAATGAGTAGCATCAATGCACCTCAGGTTCCGGAGGTGGAAGATCGAAGTGTTGTCATTATGGACAAAACTGAGCCAACTAAATCAGACTTGGATAGGGCGGATGAGAGACGCCGGGTAAAGAAAGATGCTACCATGGCATTCCTCAGGAGAAAGAGTGAACGAGATAGGAAGCTTGCTGCATCACATCAGTCTTCTTATCAGGGAAACAACACAGCCAAAGTGATCGTGCTGAACAAGAAGGCTGGTCTTGGCTATGATCCGTTTGCTCCCCTTGACAAGAATAACAATAAGTTGCTTATTGAATTTTTGAAAAAAGATCCGTAAGTACTAATCTCCCACAGAACATTAAGTTGGTTGTTGTTGATTGTTGATCTAGTTTTGCTGTTTTCAGGACTCATAAAATAGCTTTTGATAAAAGACCACCGGGGCCAAGTCTGTGGTATTCCACCATCCGAACACCCCTAAAATGGCTCTACGACTCGGTAAGATTTTTAAGGTTTACTTGTGGAAGACTTCTGGAAGTCTTCTGTAAGTCTTCCGGAAGTCTTCTGGGGGAAGTCTTCTGACTTGTTATGTCTTCTTGAAGTCTTATGCCTTGTTATGTTTTCAATGCAGCATACGGATGGTTATATTAATTTACTGAGGCAGTGGTTTCAGAGGCATCCAGAGCACTTTAGGAGCGAGAGGCTTTGTATTCTTGATCATGTGTTTAGCAGAATGTGGACGTTCAAGTACCCAGAGTTTAAGAGATCAGAGCCCGAAGTAAACGGGTTAGGAAGGATACTCCGTGCAGGGAGTTGGGATTATTATGCTGGTTTACTACCCAGATTTTGCCAAACAAAGAAGGTTTGGGGATCGGATGTGGATGACATTTATGCGCCAGTGAACTTCAAGAATGATCATTGGATTGCTATTTGGGTGTCCATTCCAAACAGGCATATCACCATCTGGGACAGCATTATAAACCATATTAGACATGTTCAACTCGCCGATTTAATGGAGCCTTTTGCCAAGATGCTACCTTATCTGCTTGTTGAATGTGCTGCCTCCGTCGAAGAGCGTGTGAAATACACACTAGATCCATTCACATATGCGAGAGTGGCTGCCGGAGTACCTCAATGTTGTGCTGGTGATTGCCATCTTGAATTCTTTTGTCGCCCTGGACCACGCTTTACATCTGGAGGAAAACAAGTCCGAGACTCAACTTCTCCACCATAAGGATATATATTCTATGAGTATCCTGCATACAAATACTCCCTCGAGTATAGGGGGCACGCAAGTGTTGCAATATGCCGATTAGCAAAGGTTCCAGCTGCTATAGCATGCGAGCAAGGTATTTTCTCGATTCCATAGACACCACAATCACACTTACTATGTTCCAAATCGACAACACAGTCATGTTTGCCACCTGCCACAAAGAATCGACTTCCATCAATTGGTTGGACAGTCATCTTATCCGCTAACTCCTCACGAATCGCCAATAAGTATTCAACTCCCCGACTATGTTCAGTTGTGAGATTCAAAGCTTCTTCTCGCCTTTTCCAATACCACCTTCCCAACTTTTCCCTTATAAACTCCAAAAGAAACACTATGGGAAATCCTCTTGCTCTCTTGAGAGCAGAGTTAATAGATTCAGCTATGTTGCTCGTTTTTATATTGTACCTTTCTCCATGACAATGAACCCGTGACCATAGTCTCACGTCCGCTTCCTCCAAATATGTTGCCAGTGCCGGGTTAGCATTCCGGATCTCCTCCATGTAGCGGTTAAAGTCGAAGAGTGTATGAGCATAAGCAGCGCCTTTAACCAAGTACAATAGATGCTTCCCTTTATACTTTTGGACAATGTTCTGTTGTAGGTGATAATAACATATTCCTCGGGTTGCCCAAGGGAACACCCTTTCACACGCACTTTTAATGGCTCTATGCCGGTCGGAGACTATCATCAAAGCATGCTGATCAGATATACAACTCCTCAGTTGTGTGAAAAACCATTCCCAAGTATCATCATCTTCTATATCTACGATTCCAAAAGCCAATGGAAATATCTGAAAATTACCATCTTGTGAAGCTGCAACTAACATAACACATTCATACTTCCCACTTAGGTGAGTCCCATCCACCACGATGACCCTTCTCTGATACTGAAAACCAGCAATAGAAGCTCCAAATGATATAAATAGATACTTAAATCTATTCTCAGCATCAAGTTCTATACTAGTCTTAGAACCCAGATTTGCTAACGTGATTTGCTCCAAATATGAAGGAAGCCTCTCATACCCTTCTTCTGCTGATCCTCTTACCAATTTTTGAGCATGTAAAAATGCTCTGTATGAAGTGGTGTAATGTAGAGTCATGCCAAACATGTTCCTCATTGCATCTTCGATATGCTTCGGATTTAACCCATCAATGATTCCAACGCGATCTATGAAAAGCTGACCAACATACTTCGCAGTAAAATGTTTCCGGTGAGCCCGTCATCCAGACAAAGAACATGTATGAGTCTTCACATACTTTCTTACCCAAAACGTGTTTGTTCCATGTTTCACACTCACTCTAAGCTTCCATTTGCACCCAAGAACACAACATTTTGCTACAAGTAGAGTTTTAGTGGTCTTGTATATTTTGAAGGAGAATTTATGCTTCACCGCTGTCAACCGCAACTCTGAAACCAATACCGCTTTAGTGATAAAACTCTGGCTGACATAGATATTGGTGTCAACTATCCCATTCGAGCTTTCTCCTTCATTGGCATATGTCTCTTTGAAATTCTCAAAACATATATCTTCTTCCTCTTCCTCTTCCTCTTCCTCATCCTTAACTCTTCCATACTCACTATAATCTCTAAACTCATCATCCACTTCAACAACATACTTCTCCTCCTCATAATTTATATTTTGAGGCAAATTATCATCATTTTCCACTTTATTTTCTTCTTCCCCTCCATTTTCTTCTTCTCCTTCAACAGCTAGGTTTCTTTCAACATTGGCATCATTAACATTCCTCATCCTGCCTCGGCTTGATACACAAAGACGTACAACATGTGTTTTACTTATCTTGATCAAGTTCTGAACTTGTCTATCACTTGTAACATGAATAGGAGGAGTATCAGGAGCTATTTGTTGGATTAGTGCGTCTGGTAACAAGTAAGTTAAATCCACAACCTCAGCGTTCTTATCCAGGTTAAAATCTTCTACAGCCATTTCAACAAGTTCATCATGTGTAGAACCATCACTCAAAAAGAACATTCTCGCTCCTTTGACATTATCAACCACAAAATCCCAAGAATTATTTTTCATCAACCATTCTCCGTAAACAACAGGTAACTGAAGCATCATCTGAAAAAATCATATTAAAACACATTAGCAAACACACAACATCATATTAAAAAAAACTGAGAAGACTTCTTAAGAAGTCTTCCGTAAGTCTTCTCACGAAAGACTTCTTAAGAAGTCTTCTACGTTTAGCTAGGAACATTAATAAACATAAAAAGTTTGTAACCTCATAATTATCATCATTTTAGTTATGAATTTCACTAAAGAGCCCCAATACACATTAATTAACAAGAAAATATTAAAAATTCGTTTTGAGTTTTGAGAAAATTGAAGTTTAATAAAGATTGACGTAGAAGACTTATTAAGAAGTCTACCCTGAAGAAAAATTTTAAAGAAGTCATCCCCAGAGAAGACTTCTAAAGAAGTCTTTCGTTTAGGTCATTTTTGCAATTGTAAATTTACGAAGGAAGACTTCTCTAGAAGTCTACTTTGTAGAAGACATATTGAGAAGTCTTCCTTTGTAAATATTGGCTTACTTTTGATTTTGAAAAATTCTTGAAATTCCCAGAGAAAACTTCCCTAGAAGTTCGGATAAACATGTTGATTTTGCAATTGACCGAAATTTGGTAGAAATTTGACTTCTGTAGAAGACTTCTCTAGAAGTCTTCCGGCGGAAGACTTCTAGGGAAGTCTTCTTTCTTATAACATGAAGTCTTCTCAGCGTCGCCAGAAGTCCGTCTGGGTTACTTTTGCAATTGAGAATTAAGAGCAAAACATTAAATATTATTGAGAAGACTTTTCTAGAAGTCTTCCGACGGAAGACCTCTTACGAAGTCTTCTCTAGAAGTCTTCCGACGGAGGACCTCTTAAGAAGTCTTCTCTCGTTACCAAATGTTTGACCAGAAACCCGGAATAAAACTTGAGAAGAGGGCTAGAGAAGTCTTCCGCTAGAAGACTTCTAGAGAAGTCTTCTCATTAATATTTAATGTTTTGCTATTAATTCTCAATTGCAAAAGTAACCGAGGAAGACTTATGGCGACGCTGAGAAGACTTCTCTAGAAGTCTTCCGCCGGAAGACGTCTAGAGAAGTCTTCTACAAAAGTCAAATTTCTGACAAATTTCGGTCAATTGCAAAACCAACCTGTTTATCCGAGAAGACTGTTAGGGAAGTCTTCTCGGTTTTGCTTGTTTTTTTTTTGTAATCAAAAGAAAGTTAGAAGACTGTTGGGGAAGTCTTTTAGTCAAAAAATGCAAAAGTTCAATTGCAAAACTAACCTATGCATTGACCAGAAGACTTCTCTAGAAGTCTTCTTCGCGAACATATCTGAAAAACAATATCGATTTCATACCTTGGACCGTCAGATGACTTGCTTAGCTTCTCTAAGCACACAGATTTTTAATACTCAACCTACCAATCCGTTAATCTATGAACATTACAAAGTTTGGAATAAAAATCTTGGGTTTTTTGAATGATTTTTTAAGGAAAGTGAAAGACATGTGGTTTGAATGGACAACAAATGAGATAGTAAGAGAAAAAATCATTTTTTTGTCATTAAGACCTTCAAATTGGTTGTTCATGGTAATTGGAGGATTGATGGCAATGGCAATATTGTAAATATTTGGTGAAGATAAGGATGATATAGTAAAAGACTTATTTAAAAAAAAACAATTGCATTTTTGTGAATAACTCGAAAATTTAGGTTGAATAAGGCAAATAAAAGTTCAAAAAAAACGGTGGGTTAGTTTTGCATTTGAGTTAAAATTTTGAGTCACTTTTGCAAAACACCCTTAAAAATATGTTATTAGAGAACTATAAAATTTTAGTAATTCATTTAAAATATTAATGACAAATAGAATTTGATTTTAACATAGTGTCTAGAACTTTTAATTACAAAGATTAGTAGATATTCCAAAGTGGATCATCTTGCCATTACATCGCACTTACTAAGAACGTTTGAACGAACCAAAGCTGATCTCTAAACTAATACTGACTATTTTGCTTGCTTTGGGGCTTGGCATACACCGAATCAGATTCCTTCTGCAAGTTTGTAAGGTACAAGTCTATGTGCTTTTGATTCTCTTCTCTCTCTCTTCAGCATCTAAAAAGAAAGAGAAAGAAATAAAAGATTGAAATAATTTCCTAGAAGATGCAGAGAGGTGGGTAAATTACCTATAAACTCATTATTCTAATTCAAAAAGGAATGATCACACATTGTTGGAAGCGAGGGATATGTACATTACCAATAACAAGATGGATTGTATCAGCATTACTTTCCATTAAGTTGAGATTTAAAAAGTTTCTGAGAGAATAGAGGGAAGAAAGGGATCATGAAAGACTTTATACCTATGTATGCAGATTTACAGGAGTTGAGCCCATGTGTCCTTTCATCGATATGTCTAAAGTAAAGCCTGCGCATTATTTTTATGCAAAGAAATGAGATCAGTAGAGGGGTGAGTTAAATTAGTACTTGTTGAGTTTCTGACAAAATTGATTTGGTTGTTATACTAGGATAGCGCATATAGAGTTCCTCTTGATTAGCATTATTTGATGTGATTGCAATATAGTAGGGGTGATAGTCATACTAATACATTATGTGAGTCTCCGCTTTTCAAACATCTTTCACAGAATACCTTTGTTTTGCTTGAGGACAAACAAAAGGTTAAGTTTGAGGGAGTTTATAGGGCCTGATATTTACCACTTTTACGCTAAGATATCAGCCCTATTTATAGTCTATTATATATGTTTGGAGTCTGCTTAGAGTATTTTCAAGTCCATGCACGTTCTGGAGAATTATGGAGATCATGGAGCTTTCTAGAGCATTTATAAGAGATATCCAGTAGTTGTTCACATTCAGCTCAGTATGAGACGAAGTCAAGCATGACCATCGATCGACGGAGAATCCTTGCTATCGATCGACAACCCACTCACAGAGTATTGGTCGAATTCAAGCTGAAGTCAAGACAAATTACAAGAATTCCTCTGGATGAGTTTTTACCTAGTTTATATGGTTCTAAAACATAGAGAGACGAGAAGAGACCTTTTTACTTTTACAACTTTTAGTAGTTTAGGGGAGAAGATCTGAACTCCTTTAGAGATTTGCATTGAAGCCCTATTTATTATTTTATGTATTATATTATTTAGTTCATTATGTTTTCTTTGATCATGTCTGAGGAATTCACTTATTAGATTTATGGTTCATAATGTTACTGATGAATTAGCCCCAAAATAGGATTATTAGGATGAAGTAATATTAATCTTTAGAATTTTGTTTAATGCTTGTGTTCTAGAGTAGCTAAGCTGGAAACCTGGACTTAGGACATGGATAACTACGAGAGTAGGCTATGTGCAAGAATTTATTCCATTGAGCTAGGTTGTTAGATACATGCGGAGCTGGTCTAATTAACATAGTGGACGAACTTCTTGTCTGATTAGCGTCGATCGATACTAGGCCTTACCCGTCGATCGACGTATACTTCTCTGTCCGCATACGAGAGTTGGGACAAGAGGAGGTCGGAATCGTTAGAATTTATTGATCTCGAAACCCTAGAAACCCTAGATCTATAACTTTTCCATATTTGCATACACTTAGTAATTTAGATATATTCCTATTCCTGATAGATTTACAATTAAAACATCTATATATTGGTTGCCTAGCATAACCATTAGAATTATAATAAATCTATTGTGTGCCCTCGCTCTCTGTGGATTTGATCTCTAAGTGTTGCAATTTGACCTCTCTTGGCAAGAGTATTTCTCGTAGGGTTAATTTGATAGATTGCATAATTAAGAATATAAACATTAACCCGCACGCTGTCAGCGACGGGACTTAGAAGGCAGCCTCAACGCCCGTGGGCGATAAGACACGGCTTGTGTCTTGTTGCCCATGGGCGACAAGATATGGCTTGTGTCTCGTTGCTCGTCAGCGACAATAAACAGCTTGTGTCTCATCGCCCATGGGCGACAAAACACAGTTTGTGTCTCGTCACTCACGGGCGACGAGACTTTGAAGGTAGTCTCGTTGCCCGTGGGAAATGAGACTTGGCTCATGCCTCGGGTGATGAGGCGATATGGTTGTCTTCTCGTGAGATTAAAAAGACCATGATGTACTCAGACACGATGGTTTCTTGTTTTCTTTTACTCGGAAGAGAGAAAACATTCCCGCAGTAATTTTTAAACCTTGATTCCTTCATGATTGATTTTGACCCCGACAATTAGCCCCCCACCTTGCGAGAATCGTTGTGATGTTCTCGTGAGGTGTTAGGTATTTTAGGTAAGTTAGGAGAAATTGATGGCTAAAAGTTTAGAGGGTGAATATTAGATTTTTTTTCCTATAAGTATGTGGGGTAAATTTTCAAATTCCTTACTTCCTCACCTCCACAAGAAACTTTCTTTAAGGTAGAAAATCTATTAGTCTCTTCTTTCTCTTTGTTATTTTTGTTATCACTCCTAGTAAGAGAATATTTGAGGATGCATTTCCCTCATCTTTCGTTCCCGAGAGATTACTTGTTCAGGACGATGAGATTGTTCCGAAAGTTGATTTCTTGCCGCCATCCATTGACCCAAAGAGGTACTTGCGTATTGGAAAGTTACCTGCGGCATGGCAACACCCCCAGCTGAGTCATGGTACCCGGTGAGACCCATCTTTAGAGGAGTTGCTGATGGGCCGAGTAAATGTAGGCACTCTTACATCGCCACCATCCGAGAATTTTGCCAAGTTCCAAAGGAGGTGGAGTTTTGAATGCCGAGACATGGAGAAAGCGCTGGTGCTCCCCCTCCTGGTTACTTTACGTTTTACAAGGTGCATCTTATACTTATGGTTTATAGTTTCCTATCCTGAAGGTCATAATTCCATTCTTAGACCGCTTCGAATTATCGATAAGTCAACTTTCCCCTGATGGCCTACAACACCTTGTTGGACTTCTGGTTCTGGCCTACGGGTGAGGGATGGACTTAAGTGTTGACTATCTTGAGGCTTTTCTGTATCCGTAATATACGAGCTTGCCACTTCGGTACTGTCTTAAGCCGAGGACCATATCTCGGAGGTCAAGCGTTTACGTCTAATTTTCACAGCTGGCATAAACACTACTTCTTCGTGCGTATATATATTGCCTAAGTTTTGGAAGAATGCATCACCATTTTCAGGCGTAGATGGGGTCCCAAGGGTATTGTGGTTGGATACTTTGGTCGTTCCTCTTTTTGCAGATGTCTGACCACTTATCTATTTTCTTTATTTTGCAGTTGTCGATCCTCTTCCCCCGTTTCCCGTTGATGTGCCTACTGTTAGGGATATTCTCTGTGGTGGTCCATTTTATTGGGGTTATTTCTCTCCAAAACGAGTTCGAGTGGTTGAGTATCATCAGGCTCAAGCTTGACCTTACACGATAGTATAGGAAGATTTGGTTCCGGTCACGGATGAATTTGTTCCATATGATATTTTTGCTATGAGGGAGAGGGAAATGTCTCCCAAGAACAAACAAGTTCCACTGATGAAGGCGATGTTGCATATGAAGGGATGGAACTTCGTACGGACGAGTAGTTCTGACACATACAACCTCGGGATGGAAGCGGTACCATTCAAACCCCGCTACCATCATTTGGTGGTGGATCTGACCTTGATGCCAACCTTGCCTCACTCAACGTTCCCTCGGGTCAGGTCGCGGCCAACAAAGAGCCTGCTAGTTTTCATATTTGGTTTGATTTTGTTTATTGAGTTCACCCTCTAATACTTTAAAGAAATCTCTGCAGAACCTTCACGTGATTGATGAGGCTCTTAGGGTGAGCTGTTTGTAAGCTCGGACGGCTCGGTTCAAGGTCGGGATGACCAAGAAAGAGATTTCCCATTTGAAGAGAAAAGCTTAGGTGGATCTCTCCGCGAGATGGATCTCGAGCTGGAGCGAGCTTCTAGTCTTCGTCGTGCACGTCGAGCCGGACGGAGGGAGATGGCCTCGATCCTGAACGATCACTCGTCTCAGTTTACATCTGACTTTGGAGAATTTAATCATGTGCATAAGTCCTTTAGGACTATAACGAGTGCCAAGGTTCCGTCGGTTCTTTGTGACACAGGCATGCTGACGACTACGACTTCATGACTGATAAGACGAAGATGTCAAAGCATTTGGCCAACCACGCCAATACAAAGTCGTTGATCCCTCATCTCAAAGGGAAAATTTGGGAGTACTGGCCCTGATCCCTATTTGACTCGGAGTATGTCGGACCTGCTGCTCCGAGAGAGGACGTTGAGATTGATCATGTTCCGGCTCTGGCTCCCCTCGGCGTTAGTGATTACTCGATCTCGGGAAACTTTTTATAGCCCGTGAAGGGTAATTGTACTTGAAGGGAGCATGTTCCCTTTTATGTTATGCTATGTTCATGTAACAGATTTCGCCCCTTGGGGCTTTTTTGAATATATTCCTGTTTCGTAGATTTCATTTTTTACGGACAAAGCGTCAATGAGAATGAGGGAGTGTGAGTGTGCTCCTCATTTCTTTCATTCTAGAAGATCGTGATACTTGTAGTTGTGTTAGGACTGAGATTTTTGAGATGAAGGATTTTTGAGAAGGTTATGAACATCGAAGTATCAACAAAGAGGCAAGTTTTTGTATCTCGTATCAATGATACTATGCCTTTGATTGTTAATAGTGGAGCTAGGGTAAGACCTAGTTTTATTTTTGTGCCTGGATTATGCGGGATCGATCCCTGCTTGCTTGAATCATTTACGATTTCAAACTGATTCCGTTTTGGTATTGAAATCTGCGATGACTTATGGGCTTATGTGATTTGCATCAATCGGAAATTAAGTATTGATATAGCCTATTTATTACCAGTTTTAGACCATGTTATAGGCTCTATTTAGGGTCTATTATGTGTGTCTATGCTATGTTTTACGGTCTTTACAGGTCCAGATACGTTTTGGAGATATATGGAGATACTTGGAGCTTTTAGAACATTTAAAAGAGAAGAATCTGTAGCTGATCATTGAGAGAGTTGAAGTACAAGATTGTCATCGATCGATGACACTATCTTGGCGTCGACCTATGGTACAAGAACAAGATCGGTCGATGTTGCACACTTCCCATCGATCGATGACCAATTCGTAGACAGCCAATCTAAAGCCCAAGTTAGAGACAAATGATGAAGATTCCCTCGACGAGTTTTGACCTAGATTTTAGGGTTCTATATTTATACTTTATGTATTACACACACAAAAGGTGTGATGGAGAGGGTGTTATAGAGATTTTAGTATTCTGATATAGTTTTATAGTTATTAGGGGAGAAGATTCCTAACTCCTTAGAGAGATTTGTATTGAAACCCCAATATTTTATTTATGCATTATATTCAGCCTATTGTTCTTACTTTAATTATGTCTGAGTAGTTATCAACTAGATTTAGGATTGAATGATCACAATCATGGATTAGCCCAAAAGTAGGATTGCTCGGTTAAAGTTAATATCCATCAATTGAGTTGTGCTTAATGCTTGCATTCTAGAGTAGCTACTAGAATCTCGAAAGTAGGACATGGACGACTACGAGAGTAGGTTATGTACCAGAATAAACTCTATTGAACTAGGTTGTCAGGCGCATGCGAGAGCTGGTCTAATTAGCTTGGTGAACATATCAAATCATGTTCAAACTTCCTTCTGATTTCACCATCGATCGACATCAAGCCTTAGCCGTCGATCGATGGTCTTTCCTTTTGCTCGCATACGAGAGTTAGAGTTAAAATGGTCAGAATAGTTAATATTTGAGTTCTAGAATATTTACGTTTATGTTCTTCATATTCCCTTTAGTCCATTAAGCTTGAAACCCTAGATCTCGCATATTAACATTTGCATCTAGTTAGTTTAGTAGCATTTTCCATATTTACATTATTAAAATATTTTCATATTGCATCTATACCTTCTAATAAGGAATATTTCCTTAAACTGATTTATTCATACCAATGTATATAATTACCTAGCTTAGTCTTTAGAAATAAGAAATCTTTTGTGTGCATTTTCTCTTCGTGGATTGGATTCCTAAGTATTACACATGATCTCTTTTGGCAAAACTATTGTTTTGTGTGTTAGGATTAAGGGTTAATTTTATAGAGTTTT
>CAJHQQ010004313.1:0-30036 GCA_905132885.1 Moricandia moricandioides
CAAATCTCCATCACATTCCAAATGTGTTCTTCAAGCACATGCTCACATCTTTAAGCTCGGTTACGGAACATATCCATCTCTTGTTGCCTCCATGGTTACAGCTTACAGACGCTGCAACCTCTCACACATTGCTCGCCGGCTTCTTACTCGGTTCTTCTCATTGTCTCCTGGTGTCTCTAACACAAACGTAATCATTGAGAGTCTTATGATAAAGGGTGAGTGCGGTTTGGCTAAGAAGGTTCTTCGTAAAGCGGTGATCGTAATGTTATCACTTGGAATTTGATGATTGGTGGTTATGTAAGGAATGTACAGTACGAAGAAGCATTGAAAACTCTTAAAGATATGCTTGTTTTTCTGATATTAAACCGAATAAGTTTACTTTTGCTTCCGCTTTAGCAGCATGTGCCCGTCTTGGAGACTTACATCATGCAAAGTGGGTGCATTCGTTGATGACAGATGCTGGGGTTGAGCTTAATCCGATTCTGTGTACTGCACTTGTTGACGTGGTATGCAAAGTGCGGAGATATTGAAGCTTCGAGAGACGTTTTCTATGGAGTTAAAAGGAACGATGTGTCTGTTTGGAACGCGATGATTCACAGGTTTTGCCACTCATGGACTAGCCACAGAAAGCGATCAGAGTGCTTTCAGAGATGGAAGCACAACATGTTTCACCAGATTCATAACATTTCTTGGGCTGTTAACAGCGTGTAGCCATTGCGGTTTGTTTGAAGAAGGGAAAGAGTACTTTGATCTAATGACCCGTCGGTTTTCGTTACAGCCAAAGGTAGAGCATTACGGGGCCATGATAGATCTGTTAGGCCGGGCAGGAAAGGTGAAAGAAGCGTATGAGTTAATAGAGTCAATGCCTATTGAGCCAGATTTGGTGATATGGAGGTCCCTTCTTAGTTCCTCAAGAACTTACAAGAACCCCGAGCTAGCAGAAATAGCGATACAGAACCTTTCAAAGGCAAAGAGTGGAGACTATGTGTTGCTCTCGAACATATATAGCTCCACGAAGAAATGGGAGAGCGCACAAAAGGTGAGAGAGTTGATGAAGAAAGAAGGAATCCGTAAAGCCAAAGGAAGGAGTTGGGTGGAGTTTGGAGGAATGATACATCGGTTTAAGGCTGGAGATACATCTCATACAGAGACAAAGGCTATATACAAACTGTTAGAAGAGCTGATACAGAAAACAAAGTCTCAAGGCTTTGTGCCTGACATTGATTTGGTGTTGATGGATGTCTCTGAAGAGGAGAAAGAGGAGAACTTGCACTACCATAGCGAAAAGCTTGCATTGGCGTATGGAATCTTGAAGAGTAGTCCAGGATCAGAAGTTAGGATTCAGAAGAATATAAGGATGTGTTGTGATTGTCACAACTGGATTAAATCAGTGTCCAAGTTGTTGAATAGAGTGATTATAATCAGGGATAGGATACGGTTTCATAGGTTTGAAGATGGGTTGTGTTCTTGCAAAGATTATTGGTAAGAAATTTAAGCGATAATAAACCTGATTTTACATGACCTTCATTGAAGTTTGAGTCTTGAAGAATGAAGCTGAGCTTCCGTTGATTCTCCTCTGTTTCTACAGTCTTAAACATTTTGGCTTATTTTTTTTATTGAAAGTTTGGGAGGATATTTTGGCTTTGCTGAGTTTTGGGCCGTTGGATATAAAAGGTTAAAAAGAATCATGCCAATATATCTATCGTATTCTTAGGAACATAAAGGTGAATCAGGAAGTTTGATAAAAGGAGAATTAGTTACATTGTATAGTTCTTGATCTGACATTAGTTTGTGGAACTTTTTCGTGGAAGCTCTTATTGCTTTGTTGAAGATACTGGCATTGATGGAGTCTTTCACTGACATCATGATTAGCGGATCTAGGAACAGTTTTGTCTTCACAATCTTTCTGAGCAAGTATGTAATTTTGAATCCTTCACATATTTGACATGCTTGTGTTCTGGGTTAGATTATTGTTTTTCATATAAGTTTTTCAATGGGTTTTTATATCTGATTCAATTCAGGCATTGTTGGATTTGGTACTCGTCTAGCAGCGATGAGTGTTCTTGGCTGCGTTATATTTTTCTTTCTGTTGTAAATTGGATTTGACATCTTTGGATGTTTTATCTTGAGAAGGATATCGGGCAAATGTTAAAATTCAGTTTGTTGATTACAAATATATCCTGCTTTTGATCAGGTAAGTGTTCCCATCTCAAAAACAATAATTCCTCTAGTTGGTGTTTCTGATCGATTTTGTGATTCATAGATTGTTAATGCGACAAAAGTGAGCAAGAAGCATGTAAAGAACCTGGTCAATGAGAAAATGTGTCTTCACGTCATCTCTCTTAGCATGTGCTTTGTAAGACAATTAATTCAACGATCTTGATCACTCTGTTATCACTGAAGAAATCTAGAACGAGGGAAAAAATATGCATCTACAATAAGGTAAAATAAAATCACAATTTTATATGTTTAATTTCTGTATATGACAATTCTATAGATTGTAGAAATGATTTAGGGCTCAGTATGTATTCAAATATATTTTCACTCATATTCCCTACTACAGGTGAAGATGTCATCCACTTTGGTATCTCCTGCAGCTTGCATGTATCTTCAAAAGAAATGACGGCAAGTGAGGTTTCCCTCCCAAAACCTCAAATTTGCTATTGTGGCAAGTTTCTCAATTATCACTAGCTTTTTTTTTTTTACGTAGGCTTTTAATATAATAATGATAGAGTCATGGAACATCTTCACATGAACCCTAAGTTAAAAGACCAAATGATATATCAGTAAATCAGTCTCATGTGAATGCTAGTTCCTTTCCTCGCAAATGCACTTAAACAGGTGAATGCGAATCTTAGTTAAGGTCTCAGGCATAAAACCAAACTGTCATGACCGTTGAAAGTTATAGTGTATATCTTTAATAATACACGTATATTATGTCAACCATAAACTCTTTGCGATGCGATCGTGCAAAGAGTCAATCATATATCAAACCCATGAAAGATGAGGTTGGTTCCTGTTAAGGTCAAGGGTGTGAAGATATCTTCTGACCCTCTTGTGAGTGGTAACGACGCAATATTAAGATCTCAAGTCCTTCATATCATCTTCTTTTCCATAAGTTTCTACTCTATTGTTGAACACCTAGAATTAAGTGTCAATTTGGTTTGATCAAATCTTTTATAAAACGTAAAGATCTCTCTAGAAGAAAAGTACTGATCAAGGTTTCAAACTTTGGAATTCATATCCGTACCGACACTCATGGCCTCTGTGATGAGACAGCATGTCTGATCACACCAGGCAGCTTTGTCCTTTTCTCATTCCCGAATCTTACTTCGTTTACACCACCTGTAAGATCTCTTAACAATGTGTTTATCCATTCCTTTTATACTACCTTGGTTTCAACCTCAATCTTGAACTTATGACATGTTTATATTCTAAATGGTTTTGAGATTGTTTCGGATTGTTTGTCTTAAATCTCAGTTTCCAATCACAATAAGCTTCGATTAAGATTGTTTTCCCTTATCTAACAATATGCTTTTTGAAACAAGATACTTATACTCTTAAGCTGACAATAAAATGGCAGGAATGGCAGCCGACTCAAGTGCATCAGCTTCAAGTTCAAGATCACATTAACTATATTCCATTGACAACTGATCTTATGAATGAGCGGATCATATGGAATTTGAAGCTTCTATACTAAATCAATTCATGCCTGATATAAATAACTATGAGGATTTATACATTTGACTTTAATTATTTCAGTCAATTGCTTCAATTAATCACTCTATATATTAAAAGAGAAGTACATTTGAAACGTGTCACTCATACAGAGCTTCTTAGAAGAATTTGAGACATTTGATTTGTTGATTTTTTGGAATTTCTTAATCATTTTTTAAATTAATCGTCAAGCTCTAATATAGGAAAGTACCAATAAAATCGATCTCACCATTAAATTCATCGATCTCATTAATTTTAAGAAAAAGATAATTTGTTATTAGTTTCCTTATAACAAATAAATTATCTGCGCAAGAATATTAGTTAATACATGTAATAATTAATTTCCTTATAATTAGTTAATACATGTAATAATTAGTTGCCTTATAACAAATTAATTAATTGCGCAAAAATATTAGTTAATACATGTAATAATTAGTTTTCTTATAACAAATAAATTACTTGCGCAAAAATATTAGTAAATACATGTAATAATTAGTTTCCTTATAATTAGTTAATACATGTAGTAATTAGTTTCCTTATAACAAATAAATTAGTTGCGCAAGAATATTAGTTAATACATGTAATAATTAGTTTCCTTATAATTAGTTAATACATATAAAAATTAGTTTAACTTTGTAATATATATATAGGTGAGTCTCGATTTTTTGGAATTTCTTTATCATTTTTTTAATTCATCGATCCCACTATAATAGGAAAATACCATTGAATAATAATTGCAAGGGAAAACATAATTTAATAACCAATTAATATCACTTTCCAAATGACTTACATAATTAGTTAATAAATTACTTGCGCAAGAATATTAATTAATACATGTAATATTTAGTTTCCTTATAACAAATAAAGTACTTGCGAAAGAATATTAGTTAATACATGTAATAATTAATTTTCTTATTACAAATAAATAACGTGCGCAAGAATAATCATATCATATGAATATCATTTTATGAAAATACCAATTTAATATCTTCCTATAAACGCTTTCATTATTTATTGTATGAATATTATCTTGACGTCATTAATCTGAGAACATGCAGCCAGTATATATATATAGGTTAATTGGATTCCAGGATGATCCATCTTCTGCCATTCGTCTTACTAGGAGAAAGCGTTTAGATCGCAAAACGAAACAGTGTGAAAGAAAAGTTCTCCAGTGCTTTGTTTTTGGACCCAATAACGCTGGAAAATCTGCGTTCCTCAACTGCTTTCTTGGAAGGTTAGTCATATTTGCTGGTTCCAAAAGAGTATAACCCTTTCCATGTTCTCCATGTGGTTTACATTTTATGTCTCTTCATGATCTAGGTCATATGCTGATAACACGGGATCAAACACTGACGAGCGTTATGCAGTAAATATGGTCGATGAAACAAAGGTGAGTGCTTTTGCAATTTGTCTCATTATGTGTGTGTTTGTGTTCGCATAAAGATATATTTTATGGCAAGCTTGAGTGTTAGTATGGGGCCCTTGAGACGGGCACTAACTAGATAGGTTTGATGAGTTTTATTTTTGGCATCTTTTAAGCCTATTTCTCTCTAACTTTATTTATGTTAATTTGCTCTTTAATCTGATAACTGCAAATCTCTAGGTGTAGAGTACAAAGAAAACTCTTGTGATGAGGGAAATTGCAGCAAATGGAGCTCACGGGATATTTTCATCAAAGGAGTCGTTGGCTGCATGTGACATAGCTGTCTTCGTGTATGATAGGTATATTTTCGTTCTTTGATTGGTTAAAATATGCTTAATTATTTGCCTTATCATTCTCTGCTTTTACCTTGAAAAGGCTTTGTGTTGCTGTTTTTATCCCTGATTTTTTACTTTGTTTACTGCAGTTCTGATGAGTCGTCATGGAAGCGAGCGACTGAGTTGCTTGTAGAAGTTGCAAATCACGGTGAGGCCACTGGATATGGGGTTCCATGCCTTATGGTTTCAGCGAAAGACAGATATTGTATCATCCCAAATTTCCATACAAGAATCCACCAGGGTAGTGTTCTTATTGATCTCTGAGTCAATGAAAATAGCACTTGTAAAGCACCTTACATATATATAAATCTTTTTGTAGGTGACACAAGATATGGGAATAGAGCCTTCAAGTATCCATCAGCTCGAAGTTGGGGGATTTCAACAACTTATTCCGCAAAATCGTAACTGCAGCGCAACATCCTCATCTGAGTATTCCAGAGACCGAAGCATGGAAAAGCCGTAAACATTACAACAGGCTAATCAACCGATCTCTTGTGGCTGTTTCAAGTACGTTCTCTTCCTTTGAGTCTTTGACACAAATTTTCTCACCAACAAACAAAC
This sequence comes from Moricandia moricandioides, assembly GCA_905132885.1. Classification (NCBI taxonomy): domain Eukaryota; kingdom Viridiplantae; phylum Streptophyta; class Magnoliopsida; order Brassicales; family Brassicaceae; genus Moricandia; species Moricandia moricandioides. The sequence continues at coordinate 6,040 of CAJHQQ010004313.1, forward strand.
CTTATAACAGAAAGCTTAAACAACACTCATGTTTGGTGAATTTTCTTTTTTAATTTGTATAACAGTTGGAGCTGGTGTTGTGGTCGTTAGGCTGGCTGCATACCGTGTGTATGCCGCAAGAAAGAGTGCTTCTGCCTAAGAAGATCGAGAATGAAGAACTCAATGTTTCAAGAAGATAGTAAATCTCTTGTTCTTAGTTTGTTTGCCATTCCCAAGTTTTAACCAAGAGTATACTGTTTTTTAGAAGATTTATGGAAACGGGTTTTGAAGTAATAGTTGATCTGTAAGAACACAGACATTTAGGGAACAAAAAGAAGAGAGAACATATAGTAACAACAATAGACATTGAGTTGAGTTTCTTCAATAACAAAAGGAGCTTTTGTCTCGTTGATGTGGTACCTTGTCTTTCATTGTTTTGTTCTCCAAATTAACTATTACTACCCTTTTCATTCTCCACACCCGTTTCTGCTATTTTCTATGGAGAGACGACCTCGAAAGTGGCCAGAGAACGAGCTCTTTATGAAGGCAGATAATCTGCTTTTGTTCTCATGTGTTTCAGACTGTTCTGTTTCTCTTTTTTTTCCTTCGTACTCTGTATTGCTGCTGATGCTTTTAGCTTCCTGTTTTGAGGCTTTACTTTGAGTATTAGTTGTTTTAGCCTTTTAGGGCAGATTTCTCTTGGCATTGGTGGTCTCATGGAATGCATATTCTTTGGATCTACAGGTTTTACAGTGTGCTGGGAGTGACATTTTCCATCAGTCTACTGCATTCCATTACCAAGTTATAAAACCGTAAACAAAGATTATACGGCTTCTAAGTAAGGAGGAAAGAAAGAATGAGATCAACCATAAGAGGAAGCTGAAAGCCCCTTACATTAGTAGTATTCTTGATCCTACAACAATGCGTTTGAACATAATTCCTTTTGTGTTTTTGAATATATGTTCAATGACTTACAATTTTAATTGTTTTTGAACTAAACCTCAACGTCTCTGTAACGACCCAAACCCTAGGGCCCAGCAAAACCCATCTAACATGCTGGAAACCCTAGGTAAGTAATATATATAGTGGTCCCTGCAGACTATTTTATTCAGAAAACTTAAACGCGTTGAACCTTTGCAGAATCGAGCCGTCGAGTAGATTTGAAGCCGCCAAGCCCCAGCCACCGTCACCAGGGCTGATACCGGACACCTCACCGCCGTTAACCGCCGAAGGTAACCGCCGGAAATCTCTGTTTTTGCGTTTTAAGTTTCGTTTAGTATTTCGACCGTAACTCCCAAACCGTGAGGCTTTTTGAGAATCTGAGGCCACCATCGTGTTCCTCTCGTCGAGACGAAGCCGTAGCCACAAGCCGATCTAAAATCGGAGCCCGGACGAAGCCACACGCGCCGCCGAAGCCCCGCGGCTTCCGGCGCGTGAATCACACGCGCCGCCGGAGGTTGCCGGCGCCGGCGCGCGTGGGCTTCACGCGCCGGTGTCACGTCGCGCGTGGGCTTCACGCGCCGCCGTTGCCGCCGGCCACTTTCCGGCGAGTCGCCGCCGGAGCCGCCGTTGCCGCCGGCGAGTTTCCCGGCGAGCCGCCGTTACCGCCGACCGGTTTTCCGGCGAGCCGCCGCCGCGCCGCCGTTACCGCCGGCCGGTTTTCCGGCGAGCCGCCGCCGTCGCCGCCGCTGGATCCGCCGCCGCCGGTGACCGGTCTGATCGGTCTGGTTCAAATCAATTTTGGTTCGGTTTAGGTTAACCGACCGGTTATTGGAAATTGAATTTCGGTTAAGGTAAACCGATTGGTTAAAATTAATTGAATTTCGGTTAGGGCAAACCAATTGGTTAAAATCAATTTTGATTTGAATAAGGTTGACTTTGACCAGCGAGTTGACTTTCTTGTAGACACCCGTTTCTGACCGTTCGAAGGGCGTTCTGACTCGATTTTTCGCTCTGATTTCAGATTTGGAGTCCAATTGAGTAGCAGGAGTTCACAGGTGCCACTTTTCTGCATTTTGCTAAGGTGAGGGGCTATTCCGTAAATTCCGTTACTAGTGTAGAATTCTTTCTATCGTAGTTTAGTTTCGAAACATGTTCCGTCTGATTGGATCGAGTCTTGTGTGATAGTTAGGATTCAATGTAAACCGGAACTAGGGGTCTAGAGGATTCAACTTGACATGGATTGAGTGATGTTAAATGATGATATATATATATATATATATACGTATACGTAGTTATGAGTAGGGACTATGTGATGAGGGCGGCTGTTCAGAGAGATCTGGATTAGCAACGCTTATGAGGGCGGCTATTCAGAGAGAGCTGAATAGCAACGCTTATGAGGGCGGGGGTTCGGAGACATCCGGGCTATCGACGCATATGGAGGGCGGGGGCTCAGAGACGTTTGGGCTGTCGGCGCTTATTTGAGTGGGGCGTGGTGCAGAGACGTTTGCATTCGACGCTTATGGTTACGGGCGGGGGTCCAGAGATGTCTGGGCTATCGACGCTTATTATGATGACGTATATCCGTATGAGGAGAATGCGGGGTGTATGAGCTAGTTATGCACTATCATCGCATTGTTTGTTCTGTGTGATGCCATAGGTGTCTTGTTTGATCATGCTAGTGCTAAACTTCCATAGTGGGAGTTCTATTACTTAGTCAGTGGTTTGCGTGTCTAGCATCCCATACCTCACTGAGTGACTTCCCTGTTACTCACCCCTCTATCTTTTTCCCCCTTTCAGGTGAGACTGACGAGCAGGAGTGATCTATAGGATTGGTGCTTTTGGACTGATTTCTTTCGTTTTACATTCAGACTTATATCTTATTTTATCATCGACATTTGCTCAGTTTATTTTACTTTGGACTTACGGTGTTTCGCGTTATTTATGGGATTTTCAGATTATTTATTTATTTTGTTATTATTTTATTATTTCGAAAATACGGGTTTTACAATTTGGTATCAGAGCGGGTTCCGTCCCGGCCCCGACCCGGGATGGCGATTTATGGGACCTGGTGTTAATTGGATTTTGAAAGTTTTCATATATTGTAAAAATTTTGAAGTTTTTTTTTTTTTAAAAAAAAAAAGATAGCACCTTCCTCGTAGTATTATTCCTGAAACAATCGTTGGTATCTGGTTTCAGCAGAAGTTGACTGTTTGTCTTTTTCTTTCAGATGCCACCACGGAGGAGAGTTGGTCGTCCGCAGACCGCCAGAGCTGCCCGAGAGGTGGGAGATGAGCATGTGCCACCAGCAGCTTCGCAGAATACGGTCCCGCCAGTCGATCAGGACGCTTTGAGACAGATGGTGCAGGATGCAGCTCGCCAGGCTGCTCAGGAGGCAGTCCAGCAAGTTGCCCAGGAAGCTGCTAGGCAAGCTGCCCAGGCAGCAGCTCAGGAGGTTGCGCGACAGTTGGCTGCGGCTCAGCAGGAACCACGTGCACCGCAGGTTCAGGTGCAGCATGGTCCGCAGATTCACGTACAGCAGGCCGCCCCAGTTCAGGTTCAGAGGGACCCACAGATTCCGGGTCAGCAGCCCCCCGCTCAGCAGGTTCCAGGGGTTTTTGAGGTCCCACCACCACCACCCCCTTTTCCAGTGCAAGCTCCCGAGTGTAGTGAGGCGTTTCTTAGAGTATTGGGACAGTTGAGGTACGTGGACTTGGAGAAATTTGAGGGGACTGTAGAGCCCATGGTTGCCCATGATTGGAGACATAGATTGGTGACATGTCTGGAGACTATTCATTGTCCACGACAATTTTGTCTTGATATCGCTGTGTTACATTTGCGTGGAGATGCGGCAGTATGGTGGGATGGAGTGCGACAGACACATCTGGTCGCACCGACATATGAGTTTTTCCTCGAAGCATTCGACAAGAAGTATTTTTCGAGGGAAGCCGTACACCAGAAGAAGAATGAGTTCGAGCATTTGATACAGGGTACTAGGACTATCAGGGAGTATGAACGGGAATTCGGTCGACTTCGTAGGTTTGCTGGTAATAATATGAGTGAGGAGGACCTGATCAGGAGATTCTTAGATGGGATGCGAGTTGATCTACGTGGCAGATGCAGCGTGGTGACTTACACTACCTTGGAGGATTTGATAGAGAAGGCTGCTGTGCAGGAATCATGTATTACTGAGGAGCTGAAACACTCGAAGGCAGCTCAGCCTAAGACTGGTAGGACTGCTGAGTCACAGAAGAGGCCTTTTGATCAGAGGGAGGGTCCTTATTGTGCGCGTTGTCGTCGTCACCATATGGGAGAGTGTTTTCAGTGCTTTACTTGTGGTCGTTTCGGGCACAAGAGTAGGACTTGTCGAGTTGGACCACCAGGCACTCAGGGTGTAGCACCAGCAGCAACACCAGTTCCGGGAGCAGCAGCAGCACCCGCAGCGAGGACACCAGCAGCACTACCACCACCACCGCCTATAGCACCAGGGGCTTGTTTCACTTGTGGCCAGCTAGGCCATATCGCGAGGTATTGCCCGACAAATGGGCCTGCGGCCAAGCGTCCAGCCATTGCTCCACGTGTGTATGCTTTAGGAGAGACCGATGGAGCTGAACCGATAGCTGGTATGTACTCCTACTATTTTGGTTGAGTTTATGAAATGTTAATTATATGGTATCTCGTGTAGTTAGTAACAATATTGTGTAGGATCGATTTCGGTTGGAGGTGAGCTAGCTCATACTTTATTTGACACGGGAGCTTCGCACAGTTTTGTGAGTCCGCATTTGGTCAAGTCTTGGCCTTTTCAGGGTGTCTTCGAGCCAAAAGCCAAGCAGATTCAGACAGCTGGCGTAGAGAGATTGGGAGCCGTCAGAGTTCACCTAGATGTACCGGTCTTACTTGGAGGAGTTGATTTTAGTGGAGATTTAGCAGAGGTGGAGCTGAATTATTATGACGTTATTCTTGGGATGGACTGGCTGACACGTCATCGAGTAGTGTTGGATTGTCCGAGAGCCAGAGTTCATATTCCTAATTCAGATGGGAAGATTACATTTCAGGGTATTCAGACACACCTGGGAATTTCTATAGTCTCCATGATGCACGCTGAGGAACTATTGGAGAGAGGAGCTGAAGGATTCTTAGCCACTATTTCTATGGTTAAGGAGGATGGACAGTCCGACCTGCAGACTATTCCGGTGGTTGCGGAGTATGAGGATGTGTTTGAGGCCTTGAAAGGGCCACCACCAGCTAGAGGAGATGTACTTACGATTGAGTTGGAGCCAGGGACAGCACCGGTTTCACGAGCTCCATACCGTTTAGCGCCAGCGGAGATGGCAGAGTTGAAAAAGCAGTTGGAGGAACTATTAGATAAGGGTTTTATTAGACCGAGTACTTCACCGTGGGGAGCACCAGTATTGTTTGTTAAGAAGAAAGATGGGAGTTTCAGATTGTGTATCGATTACAGAGGCTTGAACAAAGTGACCATAAAGAATAAGTATCCGCTTCCGCGTATCGATGAGTTGTTGGATCAGTTGCAGGGAGCTTCATGGTTCTCCAAGATTGACTTGGCATCAGGGTATCACCAGATTGCTATAGCTGAGGAGGATGTGCGGAAGACAGCTTTCCGTACGCGTTATGGGCATTATGAGTTTGTGGTGATGCCATTTGGGTTGACGAACGCACCTGCAGCGTTCATGAAGCTCATGAATGATGTGTTTCGCGAGCATCTGGATAAGTGTGTGATTGTCTTCATTGATGACATCTTGATCTATTCTCGGAGCAGAGAGGAGCATGCAGAGCATCTGCGGATCGTGTTGGGTAAGCTTAGGGAGCATCAATTATTTGCTAAGCTGAGTAAGTGTAGTTTCTGGCAGAGGAAGATTGGATTTTTGGGTCACGTGGTTTCTGAGGCAGGAGTTGCAGTAGATCCAGAGAAAATTACTGCGATATCAGAGTGGCCTACACCTAAGAGTGCTACTGAGATCCGCAGCTTCTTGGGGTTGGCAGGATACTACAGGAAGTTTGTGAAGGGTTTTGCTAGTACTGCAAAGCCGATGACGCAATTAACCGGCAAAGACGTCAAGTTTGTTTGGACAGAAGCTTGTTCGAGGAGTTTCACCGAGTTGAAGCGGCAGTTGACGGAAACACCAGTTTTGGTACTTCCTAGGCCCAGATACCTTACGAAGTTTATACGGATGCATCAGGTACTGGTCTGGGATGTGTATTGATGCAGGAAGGTCAGGTCATTGCGTATGCATCACGGCAGTTGAGACCTCACGAGGCTAATTACCCTACTCACGACTTGGAGTTAGCAGCAGTTGTATTTGCGCTAAAAATTTGGAGGTCATATTTGTATGGAGAGAAAGTGCAGATCCTCACAGACCACCAGAGCTTGAAGTATATTTTTACTCAGGCAGACCTGAATTTGAGACAGCGAAGGTGGATGGAGTTGTTAGCAGACTACGACTTGGATATCACATATCATCCGGGTAAGGCCAATCAGGTGGCAGATGCCTTAAGCAGGCGGAGGAGCGATATTTCAGGAATCAAAGGGGTCCATGAGCTTAGTGGAACACTTGCTAGTCTCAGACTGTGTGCAATTACTGTTGAGGGAGAGGCAGCTGGTCTTGAGGCCTTAGAGCAGGCAGATTTATTGTGGAGGATACGCAAAGTTCAGGATAGTGATGAGGCTTTATGCAAACAGATAGAGAGTGAGAATATTGGATACCATACAGCTTCGAGTGGAATGTACATGTATCGGAATCGAGTTTGTGTGCCAGACGATACGCTGTTAAGGAAGGAGATTTTACAGCAAGCACACCACTCACGTTTTTCTATCCATCCGGGAAATACTAAGATGTATAGGGATCTGAAGCGTTACTATCATTGGCCTGGAATGAAGAGAGATGTTGTTACATTTGTATCACAGTGTCAGACGTGTCAGATGGTTAAAGCCGAGCATCAGGTGCCTAGTGGGTTACTGCAGAACCTGCCGTTGCCAGAGTGGAAATGGGACATGGTGACTATGGATTTTGTGACTGGACTTCCGGTAACCTATGGTGGGAAAAATGCTATTTGGGTGATTGTGGACAGACTCACCAAGTCTGCTCATTTCCTAGCAATCAAGAAGACAGATGGAGCTGAACAGTTGGCACAGATATACATCAGAGAAATTGTGAGATTGCACGGAGTTCCTGTTAGCATCGTATCTGATCGGGACACGAAGTTTACATCTGCATTTTGGGGAGCCTTCCAGAAAGCGCTTGGGACAAAGGTCCATATGAGTACAGCTTATCATCCGCAGACAGATGGGCAGTCAGAGAGGACTATCCAGACTTTAGAGGATATGCTCAGGGCCTGTGTTTTGGATTGGGAAGGGAGCTGGGGAAAGTATTTACCTCTAGCGGAGTTTGCCTACAATAATAGTTACCATTCAAGTATTGAGATGGCACCGTATGAGGCTCTTTATGGTAGGCCGTGTCGTACACCACTTTGTTGGACGGAAGTGGGGGAACGACGTGTCCTAGAACCAGCAATGGTTAAAGAGACGGTAGAGCAAGTTGAGATGCTCAAGAAACGGCTGAAGGAAGCCCATGACCGACAGAAGAGTTATGCAGATAAGCGCCGGAAAGATTTGGAATTTCAGGTGGGTGACTTAGTGTACCTGAAGATGAGGACATTTCAGGGAGGATCTAAGACTCGTAAGCTAAAGAAGCTTAAACCGAGATATATGGGACCGTACCCCATTGTGGAGCGGATTGGAGCAGTGGCATATAGATTGCAGTTATCTGCAGAGTTGTCTGATTTCCACGATGTGTTCCATGTATCAGTGTTGAGGAAAGTCGTAAGAGAACCACAGCTCATTTTGCAGCAGCCGCCACGTGATCTCGGCAAAAATTTGTGTGCAACTATTCAGCCAGTTGCAATTTTGGAGAGACAGATAAAAGCGGTACAGGGGATGATGACAATGATGGTTAAGGTCAGTTGGGAGAGAGATGGAATCCAAGAGGAGACTTGGGAAATGGAGACTAAGATGAGGACAGATTATCCAGAGCTTTTTCAGGATGATATTGGGCAGTCGGACCGTGAGCAGGATTCGGGGTCGAATCCCTTATTAGGGGGGGAGAATTGTAACGACCCAAACCCTAGGGCCCAGCAAAGCCCATCTAACCTGCTGGAAACCCTAGGTAAGTAATATATATAGTGGTCCCTGCAGACTATTTTATTCAGAAAACTTAAACGCGTTGAACCTTTGCAGAATCGAGCCGTCGAGTAGATTTGAAGCCGCCAAGCCCCAGCCACCGTCACCAGGGCTGATACCGGACACCTCACCGCCGTTAACCGCCGAAGGTAACCGCCGGAAATCTCTGTTTTTGCGTTTTAAGTTTCGTTTAGTATTTCGACCGTAACTCCCAAACCGTGAGGCTTTTTGAGAATCTGAGGCCACCATCGTGTTCCTCTCGTCGAGACGAAGCCGTAGCCACAAGCCGATCTAAAATCGGAGCCCGGACGAAGCCACACGCGCCGCCGAAGCCCCGCGGCTTCCGGCGCGTGAATCACACGCGCCGCCGGAGGTTGCCGGCGCCGGCGCGCGTGGGCTTCACGCGCCGGTGTCACGTCGCGCGTGGGCTTCACGCGCCGCCGTTGCCGCCGGCCACTTTCCGGCGAGCCACCGCCGGAGCCGGCGGGTTTCCCGGCGAGCCGCCGTACGCGACCGGTTTTCCGGCGAGCCGCCGCCGCGCCGCCGTTACCGCCGGCCGGTTTTCCGGCGAGCCGCCGCCGTCGCCGCCGCTGGATCCGCCGCCGCCGGTGACCGGTCTGATCGGTCTGGTTCAAATCAATTTTGGTTCGGTTTAGGTTAACCGACCGGTTATTGGAAATTGAATTTCGGTTAAGGTAAACCGATTGGTTAAAATTAATTGAATTTCGGTTAGGGTAAACCAATTGGTTAAAATCAATTTTGATTTGAATAAGGTTGACTTTGACCAGCGAGTTGACTTTCTTGTAGACACCCGTTTCTGACCGTTCGAAGGGCGTTCTGACTCGATTTTTCGCCCTGATTTCAGATTTGGAGTCCAATTGAGTAGCAGGAGTTCACAGGTGCCACTTTTCTGCATTTTGCTAAGGTGAGGGGCTATTCCGTAAATTCCGTTACTAGTGTAGAATTCTTTCTATCGTAGTTTAGTTTCGAAACATGTTCCGTCTGATTGGATCGAGTCTTGTGTGATAGTTAGGATTCAATGTAAACCGGAACTAGGGGTCTAGAGGATTCAACTTGACATGGATTGAGTGATGTTAAATGATGATATATATATATATATACGTATACGTAGTTATGAGTAGGGACTATGTGATGAGGGCGGCTGTTCAGAGAGATCTGGATTAGCAACGCTTATGAGGGCGGCTATTCAGAGAGAGCTGAATAGCAACGCTTATGAGGGCGGGGGTTCGGAGACATCCGGGCTATCGACGCATATTGGAGGGCGGGGGCTCAGAGACGTTTGGGCTGTCGGCGCTTATTTGAGTGGGGCGTGGTGCAGAGACGTTTGCATTCGACGCTTATGGTTACGGGCGGGGGTCCAGAGATGTCTGGGCTATCGACGCTTATTATGATGACGTATATCCGTATGAGGAGAATGCGGGGTGTATGAGCTAGTTATGCACTATCATCGCATTGTTTGTTCTGTGTGATGCCATAGGTGTCTTGTTTGATCATGCTAGTGCTAAACTTCCATAGTGGGAGTTCTATTACTTAGTCAGTGGTTTGCGTGTCTAGCATCCCATACCTCACTGAGTGACTTCCCTGTTACTCACCCCTCTATCTTTTTCCCCCTTTCAGGTGAGACTGACGAGCAGGAGTGATCTATAGGATTGGTGCTTTTGGACTGATTTCTTTCGTTTTACATTCAGACTTATATCTTATTTTATCATCGACATTTGCTCAGTTTATTTTACTTTGGACTTACGGTGTTTCGCGTTATTTATGGGATTTTCAGATTATTTATTTATTTTGTTATTATTTTATTATTTCGAAAATACGGGTTTTACAGTCTCTTGCTTAGATCTAAGGCATTTCCTTGAAGTATGTTTTGCTTCATGGACTAAGGCTCACACCAGAGAACCTTTGGTTCCTCCTACTGCTATAGTGTATTGCAGCCCTTGTAGTCTTTTCATACATTTGTCAATCTTCACAAAAATTTCACTTCAAGAAACCTGAATCCTACCTCCCCCCCCCCCCAAGTGTTTCTATATACAGACAACAAGTCTTAAGAATCACAGTCACGAACTGTACATTGGTGGAGCTTAACGCTCTGAAAGAATGTCTTAAAGATCAATTGTAAGCACGTCATGTTATTCATGTTATTCAGACTTGGATCAATCAGACTTTCCCAGATGTAAAGTTGAGAGTGATAATCAAGCTCATATTCCAATCAGTGATTTACTCTTTGTGGCGAGAGAGAAATTTACGTCTACACTCCTCAACGGCAAGACCTATTCATACCATTATAAAGGAAATTCAGTTACATGTCAGAGCTAGGCTTTGGAGTCTAGACTTGGATCAGTCTTCCAGACTCCAGAATGCAACATCTCCCAATCAACAAAGGAGAATCTTGCCTGCTACTTTTTTATCACTGTGGTTCAGGTTTTTCCAACCTTGAATTACAATGTTCCTGCTCTTTTTGTCGAAATGTTTGCTTCACATGTGTTTCACTTTTTATTTTCCTACTCTTCGTTTCGTTTCATTTGTCTGTAATTTTGAAATGATATCACTTAAAAAAAAAAAAAAAAAAAACTTCTGTAACCGAGTCTTATTTAGAACAATTTACTCTTATGAAGTTTAACCACCATGGTATGACTAAAAAAAAAAAAATATATATTGTAAGCACGTTTATACCCATATTCTCTGTTTAATAGTTTCTTCTTATGCACTGGAGCCGAGATTTAAATTTTTATCACATACATCAAAAGCCATAACACAAAAGGTCTCTCACTAGAGTTGTCGTTAACACTTCAATCAATTAAAAAAAAGCAACATAGATCCTATGTTAACAAACGACCAAACACTTTCACAAAGACAGTGAATAAAAGACCACTATTGTTCCCTCCTGACCAAATCGGTGGCAGCAGAAGAAGCTCGCATCGGGATGAAGGATGGTCTTCTGTTCCTGAACTTAAGCGGACTCCACACCACAACCTTCTTCTGCAATGCAACCACCAGAGGATGGCTAGGCTAATTGTTACTCAGCTACTTCCCCATGTAATAGATGGTAGAATTATAACCGGAAACAATATTGCTGGAGACAAGGTTTGTATTCCTAGAATATTTGTAACATCACCTGACACAAAGTTTCTTTTCAAAATGCGTCGAAGACAGTTTCCAGCTACATTGACTTTCACGATGACTATCTATAAAAGTCAAAGTCAAACACTAGAAAGTGTTGGTTTGTTTCTGCCTATGTCAGTGTTCTCTCATGGTCAGCTCTACGAAGCACTTTCAAGAGTTAAGTCGAGATCAGGATTAAAAATCCTAATAACTGGTAAAGAAAGGAAGCCGGAGACAAAAACATTGAATGTTGTTTAGAAACAAGTTTTCCAGAATATTCCGTAGGCAGGGTACATAATTGTTATCTACTTTTTTTCCAATAAATTTTCTAAAATATATAAACTGTTACAATTATTTATTTTTTGGAATTTGCTAGATGGGTAGTGATGAGTATGAAGATCGATAGTATTTCATTGCCAATCAGTTTTCCGACTATTCCGATCATTGTATGTCACGTTAATATTTTTTTCTGTTCAATAAAGAAAAAAAAAGAATAAATCTTTCAAATTATGTAGTGCGTACCAAATTAAATACATTTTTTTGCAGGTTTCTAATGGAAGTTGTTTTCATTATCGAGACAAGTACTTCATACTTCATACTTGATCAAGTACTTCATACTTTATATAATTTATGGATAATAATTTCAATTTTATTATATTTTCTTTTAATATGTCTACATAAAATTTTCGAAAAAATAAAACATAATAATATATTTACCTAAAATAAAGACTTACAACACATATACAATACAATTCTAATTAGTGATAATATAAAATATGTTACTTCTAAAATATACACTATTAATTCCAGATTTGGAAAATAAAATATTTTCTTAAACACACAAATTATTTTGGGACGTTGCAATTATGCATACCGGAATGACTACCTCTTGATACTGAAGTTACTTTGTTCCATCTCGTCTGTGTAAAATATCGAGTACAACATTTTCTTGTGTCTGATGCTTTCTCCCAAAGACGGTGGTCTTATGATATAAAATCCGTTACTGCTAAAACTTTGTACTAATTAATCAATAATTTGAATCTGTTTATGTCCGCACAGGGTGCGGACCGGTCACCTAAGGTAAGAATATCCATAGGCAGGGTACGTAATTGTTATCTACTTTTTTTCCAATACTTTTTTTAAAATATATAAACTCTTACAATTATTTATTTTTTGGAATTTGCGAGATGGGTAGTGATGAGTATGAAGATCGATAATATTTCATTGCCAATCATTTTTCCGACTATTCCGATCATGATATGTCACTTTAATATTTTTTCTGTTCAATAAAGAATAGAAAATAATAAATCTTTTAAATTATGTAACACGTCCACTTGCTTACAAAATTAAATACATTTTTTGCAGGTTTCTAATGGAAATTGTTTTGATTATCGAGGCAAGTACTTCATACTTGATCAAGTACTTCATACTTGATATAATTTATGGATAATACTTTCAATTTTATTATTTTTTTTTAATATGTCTACATAAACTTTTCAAAAAAATAAAACATAATAATATTTTTACCTAAAATAAAGACTTACAACACATATACAATACAATTCTAATTAGTGATAATATAAGATATGTTATTTCTAAAACTATAAACTATTAATTCCAGATTTGGAAAATAAAATATCTTCTTAAATACACAAATTATTTTGGGACGTTGCAATTATGCATACCAGAACGACTACCTCTTGATACTGAAGTTACTTTTTTTCCATCTCGTCCGTGTAAAATATCGAGTACCAACATTTTTCTGTGTCTGATGCTTTCTCACAAAGACGGTGGTTTTATGATATAAAATCCCTTACTGCTAAAACTTTGTACTACTTAATTCATAATTTGAATCTGTTTATGCCCGCACAGGATGCGGGCCGGTCACCTAGTATCAAATTAATACATCAAACTTATAACTTTGACTCCATTATCCACATAGTGTTTCGTTTATTATTGGTCTTTCATTTAATTTGAAACACACAAGCTTATATCTCTACTTGTCTCAATTGACAAATGGTTCTAGCGTTTCCTTTTCTGTTTAGCTTGCGCAATGTATGGTCAATCCATTTTCCACGCCATTAGCTCCAAAAAATAAAAAGAGGATACAATGCAACAACAACCCTATATTTTTACGTTTAAGAAAAAGAAGAAATCGGAAAGCATTTAGGATTATCGAGGAAAAAGGAATAAGCAAACACGTATTTTTAAAATTATATTGGAGCATTTAAAATGTTTGCTGAGAAATTTGATAAGAAATAACTTCAAACACAGAAACTTGCCAAATACTCAAATACAGAGCTTTTGTGCAACAAAATTGAAATAAATAACTTTTAAATTAAAACACCATTAACTTAAACTACTCTTTTATTTATTTGTTTTAATTTTAATAAATTTTTTTTTTTCAATTCATAAATCACAAAACTATAAATCAAATTAGAAAATAAAGTTATAAATTGGAAAAAAAGTTAAAAAATACTTTCATGAACATGCTAATATAGTTTATGTAGATATATCTAAATTTAACATATTTTGAAAACAAAAATCAAAATGAATGATGCGAGGATTGAGATGGAAATAATATATCTACATATCTTTATTTTTTTATAAATATTTTAATTTCTAATAATTCAAAAAATTGTCTTCAACTTACATAATCCTTATAAAATATTAATCAGCAGCGAAATAAAATATTTCAATCATCGCACAAGAAATACAAAATAAATATTATAATTTATGTCGTATAAACTATGAAGATATAAAATGTTAAAATATCAATAGGATATGACACCACCAATTAAAATCTGTCAAGTAACTATTATAATCTATTATTTTATAAGAATGTCAAGATTTTTTTGAAAACAAGTTTATGAAAATAAATCAATATCAACATAAATAAGATAACTAAAACAATTACTAAATTAAATTATATATATATATATATATATATATAGTTAATATGAAGCCCTTACTAGGAAATTTTTTTTTACGAAATTCAATATTTTCTGAATCAAATTTCCAAAGACTCTTAACTATATTAATTTAAAACATCATTTTTATGTTGATGTATATGACAATAAAAACTTTCAAAAAGAATTTAAAATATGAATAAAAATATGACATGCAGAATCTTATTTAATATTTTGAATATGAATTTTTTAATTTAAAAAAAACTGAGAAATTTGTTATCTAAGGTAAACTAACAACAAAAAATAAAATCAATATAAAATAAGGTACAATAAAAAATGAAAAATCTTTGAAATAATTAAGCTAATATATATATATATATATATATATATATATATATATATATATTGAAAATTTTATAATTAATATAAATATATAATTAACAGAAAATGTCTTAAAATGCATGATTTTATGGAATACATGACTTTTAAGAATATAAACCAATGTCTTAAAACAAATATGATTTCCAAAGTTGAGGTTATATTCCATTAAAATTATTAAATTAGAATTTAAAAACATCAGAAAATATCCAAATCATATTCATAATTAGTTATTTTTAATAATGTTAAATTTTAATTAAAAAGTTATTTCAAAATACAGTATAAATCATTATCAAATAAAGTTAACTAATAGAGGAAAGTGAAAATTAGTAAACTTGATATGTACTAACTATTGGCAATCAACATAAGAAAACTTGAATAACTATTATTTATAAGAATACAAGACTTAAAAATAGATAGAAATTGTGAAAGAAATTTAGGAATGACATTAAAAAGAACACATAATAATTATCTATAAATTTAATTTAAGATATCTATGCTAACTCATTGAAAATTAACGTCAAAATGTTTTGACAAACAAAAAAATTATGTCTGCAAGTTTTTTAAATATATATATGACACCAGAATCATGTCTTTTAAAATAAAATAAAATAAACTAAAAGCTAATCTAACAGAATATCAAATAAAATTTTATATAAGAGATAATATATGATGTCAAATATATAAATACATAATCCATGATCAAGTATATATACTATATAAAATTTGAGATTATAAGCCATGAGAGTCCACATATGATGTTAAACGACCAATTAAAATATGATAAATCAATATTAAATTTTAATATTTTAAAAATGTCAATATTTCAGAAAAAAAATGTTTATTTTAAAATAAAATAGAAATCAATATCAAATAAGATAAGTTAACAAAAGTATCACATTATATATAAATTATTATATATATATATATATATATATATTCGAAATTTAAAACATAAAAACCAAAAATGCAAGAATTTCAAACAGTTATAACTAGGTAAATATCAAACAAGTGATTTTCAAATTGTAGATTATATGCTATTCAAAATATTCAAAAATAACATATAATATATATAAGTTGATGTCATAAATTATTGAAAATATCCACATATTATTATAAATCACCACAAATATGCCAATTCATCTTTTTAATTTGCTATTTCTAAGAATATCAATATTACCAAAAACTGTTTATTTCACAATAAATCAAAATTTAATATAAAAGGTTAAACTTAAAAGGTAAAAACATTATAAATAAGTTACTTAATGTGAAACTGTTGTTTTAAAATTAATATCAAAATAACTAACAAATATAATTATTAAATAAAAATTGAATGAATTTCAAACAATTAAATAGAAACCAATGTCAAATAAGATAAGTTAACAGAAGTAAAATATTATATATAAATTGAATTATTATTTAATTATTTAAAAAATTTACAATAAATATGAAAAAACAAAAAAACTCAAAAAATTTTACCTATATAAATTTAGAACATGTAGTTTCAAATTTTAGGTTACACACTGTTGAAAATATTTGTATATAGCATATACTACATATAAGTTGATGTTATAAATTATTGAGAATAATTACATATTTTTAAAGCACCAAAAATATGCCAAATAAATTTTTATTTTCTACTCCTTAAAATGTCAATATCACCAAAATTGTTTATTTCAAAATAAAATATAAATAAATATAATAATTTAAACTTAGAAAAGTTAAAAAACATTTAAATATAAGTTAATTAATTTTTAAAATTAACAAAAAAATAAATTATAAAAATAATAATAAATAAAAACTGAAAGTCTTTCAAACTATTATAACTGTATAAATTCAAACTACGCGATTTTTAAAGTTTAGTTTATATGATATTGAAAATAACATATAACATATACTATATATAAGTTGATACAAGTTTCAAAGTATATGTTATAGGATAATGAAAATATTCAAAAATAACATATACAAAATATAAATTAATGGGGGGGAGTGGGGGGGGTTTGCAAAAGTGACTCAAAATTTCAACTCAAATGCAAAACTAACCCACCATTTTTTGGAACTTTCATTTGCCTTATTCACTCTAAAATTTTGAGTTATTCACAAAAATGCCATTTTTTAAATAAGTCTTTTACTCTATCATCCTCATCTTCACCAAATATTTACAATATTGATATTGTCATCAATCCCCCAACTACTATGAACAACCAATTTTAAGGTCTTAATGGCAAAAAAAAATGATTTTTTCTCTTAATATCTCATTTGTTGTCCACTCAAACCACATCTCTTTCACTTTCCTTAAAAATTCATCCAAAAAACCCAAGATTTTTATTCCAAACTTTGTAATGTTCATAGAGACGTCGAACCTCATGTTCTTGGTCATTAACGGATTGGTAGCTTGAGTACTGAAGTTCTGTGTGCTTGGAGAATCCTAAGCAAGTCATCCGACGGTTCAAGGTATGAAATCGATATTGTTTTCCAGATCTGTTTGCAAAGAAGACTTCTAGAGAAGTCTTCTGGTCAATGCATAGGTTAGTTTCGCAATTGACCTTTTGTGTGTTTTGACTAGAAGACTTCCTCAACAGTCTTCTAACTTTCCTTTGATTACAAATAAAACAAGAAGAACCGAGAAGACTTCTGTACAAGTCTTCTCTACAAATATTCTCGGATAAACATGTTGGTTTTGCAATTGACCGATATTTGTCCGAAATTTTGACTTTTGTAAAAGACTTCCCTAGAGGTCTTCCGGCGGAAGACTTCTAGGGAAGTCTTCTTTTCTATAACATGAAGTCTTCTCAGCGTCGCCAGAAGTCTACTTGGGATACTTTTGAATTGAGAATTAATAACAAAACATTAAATATTAAAGAGAAGACTTCTCTAGAAGTCTTCTCAAGTTTTATTCCGGGTTTCTGGTAAAATATTTGGTAACGAGAGAAGACTTCTTAAGAGATCTACCGCCAAAAGACTTCTCCAGAAGTCTTCTCATTAATATTTAATGTTTTGCTATTAATTCTCAATTGCAAAAGTAACCCAGACAGACTTCTGACGACGCTGAGAATACTTCATGTTATAAAAAAGAAGACTTCCCTAGAAGTCTTACGCTAGAAGACTTCCCTAGAAGTCTTACGAAGACTTCTAGAGAAGTCTTACGCTAGAAGACTTCTCTAGAAGTCTTACGCTAGAAGACTTCTAAAGAAGTCTTCTACATAAGTCAAATTTCTGACAAATTTCGGTCGATTGCAAAAGCAACTTTTTTATCCGAGAAGACTTCCCTAGAAGTCTTCACTGGGAATTTCGAGAATTTTTCTAATACAAAAGTAAGCCAATATTTACAAAGAAAAACTTCTCAAGATGTCTTCTATAGAGTAGACTTCTAGAGAAGTCTTCCTTCGTAAATTTGCAATTGCAAAAATGACCTAAACGGAAGACTTCTCTAGGGATGACTTCTTGAAGTCTTCTTCTAGAAGACTTCTTTAGAAGTATTCTATGTCAATCTTTATTAAACTTCAATTTTCTCAAAACTTAAAACGAATGTTTAATATTTTATTGTTAATTAATGTGTATTAGTCAATATTAGGGCTCCTGAGTGAAATTCATAATTAAAATGATGATAATTATGAGGTTACAAACATTTTATGTTTATTAATATTCCTAGCTAAACGTAGAAGAGTTCTTAAGAAGTCTTTCGTGAGAAGACTTACGAAAGACTTCTTAAGAAGATTTTCGTAAGAAAACTTATGGAAGACTTCTTAAGAAGTCTTCTTCGTGTTTTTTTTAATATGATGTTCTGTGTTTGCTAATGTGTTTTCATATGATTTTTTCAGATGATGCTTCAGTTACCTGTTGTTTACGGAGAATGGTTGGTGAAAGATAATTCTTGAGATTTTGTGGTTGATAATGGAAGTCTTCTCACTGAAGACTTTCGGAAGACTACTGGACGACTCACGGAAGACTTCGCCATTAGGCGGGAATTTGAATTTCACTGAAATTCAAGCGGGAAAATTGTAGATTTTTCTGTGAAGTCTTCCATGAAGTCTTCTACTGCATTATATGTTAGAAGACTTTCTGAGAAGTCTTTTGAAACCCTAAAATCAATTAACTAACAAAAAAACACTTCCTTAAACATAAAATATACTTAGAAAGTGTTTAAAATCATCTTATTAGAGGATCACTAACACATATTCGTCAAATTCAAAAAATAAAAAGTTAAAAAGATAAAATTTCAAAATCTACGCCTAAAACTACCTACAATACTATAGCATATGTTACTAAACCTTAAACCAATGAATATTATGACTCATTCTACATTAGAGCCTCTAGGTTGAAAACAATTCAATTTTAGTTGATATAAATTTACATCATTTACAAATATTTGTAGTTACATGATTTCTATTCCCCCCCCCCCCCCCATATAAATATTTTTTTATAAATTTTATAAATTATTTTTAAGATTTATTGTTTGAGAAGACAGAAGACTTACAGGGAAGTCGTCTACGAGAAGACTTCTAGAGAAGTCTTCAGTAGAAGACTTACAGGGAAGTCTTCTCATAGAAGACTTCTCTAGAAGCTTTCTTAAGCGAAAATGTTATTATTGTAAAATTGAATACAGTTTTTTTTGTTTGCTCACAAGGAGTTTGTTGTATTTTCACCAGCCTTTTGGATTAATTTTGCATTTGATTGAATTTGGGGTACACTTTTGCATTTGAAATCAAGTTTTGAGTCATTTTTAGCAATTTTTCCTAAATTAATTTTAGAAATCATTAAATGTTTACATACTATTTGATATAAAAACTACGAATTTGAAACATTACAGTAAAATGAATTAACAAAAGTTCATTTTAAATGATACAAGAATTTCAAATAATAAAGACTATATGAATTGTAAGTACATATGACTTCACAATTGAGACTATATTTTATTTAATGTGTTCATATATATATTTACAAATATTATTGATAATATACCTAATCAACATCTTAATTTGATATTTTTAAATATAGAAAATCAGAAAGTTATTTCTCTCAATATAAAAGAAAGATAAGTTAAGTTAAATAAAATACTTATTAAAAATAATTAACTTAATAATTAAACTAAATATTTGAAATTAAACATAAATTTCAACTAACCAAAAGGAACAATTTTAAAAAAACATCAAGTGTTTTGTTTTTATATTTTTTTAAAAATATTCTTGTATGTAAAAATTAAAATAAATAAAAAAATATAAAAAGTTAAACAAAAAAAAATTAAAATTTATCTTAAAATTTAGCATGGTATTTATACTAACTTATCGAGAACTTAATATAAAAGAGTTTAACAAGTAAACACAAAATTATATCCACAATCTTTTATTTTACGAGAAGGGATATATGCTATAAAATATTATACATATAATTTCAAATTATAAAAAAATCCATATCAGAGTTTAATATGTTAAAAAATCTTAAATTGCTACCAAACTTCTATTATAATAAACTTAAAATATCAACTAATATAAACAAATAAAAAAACTAAAAAATCAATATATATGCTAACTATTTCAAAAATTAACATAAACAATATTCATAAAATTATGTCATAAAGTATGTCAAGACATACAAATAAAATATATATATATATCAAAATAAAATAGATATTTAATATAAAAATAGTTAAACTATTCAAATAAATATAAATTTAAACTGAAATTTAATATTTAAAAATTTGTTAATTATATATGTATCGGATTTTAAAATCATCTAAATTTATAATCATTTAAAAAATGTGTAAATGATTATAATTTTAGATGATCTTTTAAAGCCGATACCTATATAGCTAACAAATTTTTAAATATTAAATTTGAGTTTAACTTTTTATTAATTTGATTTGTTTAACTATCTTTTTATTATGGTCCTTTTTAACAGAGCTAATTCATTCTTTGATTTACAATAAGTGTAATTTTTTTTTATTATAGATAAATAATGATAAAATAATTCACCTTTTTAATAACACTACTATAGTATGTCTTGGAACAACATTTAATTATCATTAAACTAATCAACTAGTTTTTTTTTGAAATAACCCTAAAGAATTTTAGAATCTACAAGATTTTTTAAAATAAAGTCATTAACAATAAAGTAAAGTACATATGGAATCTTCAAAAGTATTTAATGTAATTCGTTAGTAAAAAATTATATGATCCATGCTTATATAACTTTATTAAAGTAATCAACAAATCATATACAATTAAAATAATCTCACACGAGTTTATCAAAGAAATATAATTTGAAGAATTAATAAAATATAAATAGGTTTAATTGAAATTTCTAATAATATTTACAAACAATATTGACATTAAAGAATAGTTTCAAAGACAAAAAAATAGACTATATTCAATATATATTCCTCAATAGAAACTATATTATCTAAGGATAGTAATCAATAAATAGAAAAAATGAAGTTCTGACAAACTTTTAACAATTAGAAAAAAATACATGTGTACTAAAAACATCATTGTCTCGAGATTAATTTATTCTTTAACTAGATAAGTAGAAGATATTGTATATTTTATATATTTTAATTTAATAAACAAAACATTACTTAACATTAGTTTTAAAATTATATATCATTATCTCCCCTTTTTACAAAAATATTTAAAATTATTTAGATTTCATCAAAATAGTTGATCCAACGGGATCCTCTGCGTGTTGGTGGGCCTGTCGATCGGAGTTTCGAAATCGAGTCTCCTTCTGCGGACTCTAGGGGTTCCACGAGAGAGAATAGTCCTGGTTCTCGCTGTTAGGTTTTCAACTTGTTTGACGAGAGAACCAATGAGATTTTCTTGTTCCTCCAACTTCTTTTCAAAAATGGAGACCATCTTCTTTACCTCCTCGAACGCTGCGGTGTTTGTATTGGCATTGACCGCGGAAATGTTCGCTGCTGGAGGGATTTCAACGTTGTCGTCGAGAGGGTTGCCTTTGCGAGCTGGTTGATTGTTCTGAGCCTCTGTAGCCATATTTAACCAAGCTTTTTGCGGCTGCGAGTTAGATTGATCTTAACCCCCACTTTCTTCTAGCGCCAAAATGTGGGAACCCAAATTCACACTATCGATTTCTGTAATCGGAAGAAAGTTAAGAAACCCTAACTTTCCCTGAGATCCTGGATTTCTACTGAGCCTACAACAAGTGATCAAATTATGAATAAAATAACGCAAGATAATCAAATATGAGTTGTGAGTGAAGAGAAAGATCCAATTGAATCGTTTTCGCGTAATAATGCTATAATGAAACAACATGTTTTAAGAGCTTTGGTAAGAAGAGCTGTCGGAGTGTTCTTAGTTCTAGCACTTAAACCCTAAACCTAGTTTGAATCGTAACTCGATAACAAAAAATAAATTACTAAAAATCTATCTAACTGCTAAGTTTTTTGCTGAGAACTATGTCCCTTCGCGTCCCTCTCCTTTACTTCTCTTCTATACGCCCTCGAAGGTCGGTTCTTTTTTCCTCTTCCACCCGTGATTCAAATTTATCCTTTCGCGAAAAGCTTCCTTATCTTCTCGATTTTCCATAATTATCTCGAAACTTGACAATAATCTTCTTTTCCATTTATCTTCTGCAGAAATCCGGTAGACCATCATTGTAATTGGGCTCATTCTCATCTAAAATCGTAAGTTGGCCTTTTGCTGCGTTTTAAACCCTTTCGGGTTGTTTTGCGACTTAAACAATTTTTACAATTTTTTTCCAGAGAAATCATCCTTCATACGATTTACACAATGCTGGTTCCGAAAAATAAACCAATCATATAGCTGAGATAATACTGTTGTTTAAGTTAACCGTTATCGTTTTATAAGATTGACTCAATTTTTTTGCGAGAAAACAAGTCTTTGTGGTTTTTATCGTAAAAATTCAACAGAAACTCCAATCGAGAGGAAACAAGAGCCAGCCTAGTAAAGATCCAAAGGAGAGAGTGATGAAGAGAATATGATCTAGTCGCCTATGGGCGACTAGACGTTGCATGTCTAATCTCCCACCGACGACTAGACTTAAAAGCAATGCGTTTTTTCTATGATTGTACAACTTGATCTGTTGATCAGGACGAGATGGGTAGGGCGATGAGGAGTTCAGATGCGAAAGTTTCTTTTTTTTTTTTTTTTACTTGAAAGAGATACAAAGTTTCCGCGGAAGTTTTTAGGCATTGATTCCATCATGACCGTTTTTGGCCCCAAAATCTATGCAGATCAAGAGGGTCGCGGTATAGATGGTGGAATTATTGATCTGTCAAAGGCTAAAATGGGTAATATTCTCGAAATGTCTGCAAGTGCAGGAAATCACTATCTAGGGATACAAGAAGATGCAAATCTCTTTGAGAGGAAGTGATATGCTCAAATTACCCCATGAGAAACTCTCTCAAATAAGAGATCAATTGCAGTGTTTAAAGATCGTATCCACATACTTGATATCTCACACAATATACCTGAGTTTCAGATCAAGCAAGGTTAGATAATAGAAAGCGATAAATAAAGTAGTAAAAGAAAGATCTCTTTTCTATGAAAGGAGATGTTTTCTTGGTTTTATTACCGAGTTTTAGGTTCAGTCTATTCACCGGTTTGTCATCTTGCGTAGCGGTCTGTACGGAGCCAGAAGATGCAATCGAGATTACTTTGGTTTTTCTCGTAGGTGAAAGCTGGTTCCCAACGTCACCTCTTTATGTGACTATTTCTCTGATGTCCGACTTTGTCGTGAAGGCTCTATCGACGCAGTTAAGTTTTGTCTTGATTTCGTTGTCATCTTCTCAAGAAGACCTATCTATCTTAACTTCCTTATCTAGTGTTGTGTATGTGTTTAATCAAAGAGGACGGTTCATTCCCTCTTGTTACTGCAACCGAAAAAACTACGTATGAATGAAGTAAGTTGTGTTCCAAAAAAAAAAAAAAAAGTAGTAAATAATAAAGCAGTAAATAGAGGATTTTTTTCATGGAAGGAGGGTGCTAGAATCAAGGTTTCATTCAGGTTATCAGAGCTACAACCTATAGATGCTACGGGTGTGATCCTAGAACTTGAATGCAATAGTAAAAAATCCAACTATCGATGCGAATCTAATAAGATGGCTAAGTCTTTGGTCAGCCGTCAAATTGCGAGCAAAGAACGAGTGTCGATCGATACTATTGTAAGAGTATCGATCTACCTTAGACAAGCATTATTGTCTTAATCGATATGTCAATAAGTAAATTTAGACCAGGTTATGCATGCATCTAACAACCTAGCTAAACATAATTATTATCAGGTAAAGAATCTACCTCCGTAGTTGTCTATACTCCTAAGTTCATGGTTCTAGTTAGCTACTCTAGAACATAAGAAATTAGATATATCTGTGAAGGAACCTATTAAATCACTGATATGACCTAGGATAGGTGTATACCGTCTGGATCTCTTGAATATGCTGGGATGGCACGAGAATTACTAAGACTCGTATGTTGAGAAGGGTTCGTAGACGTG
>CAJHQQ010004314.1:0-30031 GCA_905132885.1 Moricandia moricandioides
TTCGACGAGAAGATGTTGCAGATGACTCGCACAATCGATGAGGCAACCAAAAAAATTAAAGAACAAAGTGAAGAAAACCTCAACTATCACACCAACAAGGAGATAACCACTCATGGACCAATATTCAAAATAGCAGTGGCTGTCGCAGTTTTGGGAGCTATGTCTTCCATCTATTGGAAGATCGTCTAATCCTTAATATGGTCCACCAATTCCTCTTTCTTATGCTCACAATCAAACATCCTTAACTTCCCTAATCTTTTGCATTATGTTTCAGGGTTTAGCTTTTGTAATTGCATATCTAATTAATCAAACCTTATCCCCTGCTGTATGCCTTTTGAGACTTCCGCATTTATTACTTATTTTATTTACTCTAGTTGCATAGCAACCAAACTTTTCAAGTTGCATAACTTCTATAGTTCTATTTTGTGGATGCAAAATAAAGGCAAACTCCATCCACATACCACTATCCACAAATCAATGCCTTCGAAACACGGGTTTATAAGGAATTCACTAGCAAATAATCATAGGATTTCACTCTTCCATACGAACCTCAACACTAACCAACTTCCAACAATTACTTTCAGCATTGGAAACACATAGTAAATCATTTCAGATATCCAGAGTAGAAGTAGATGCCATTCACTTTAACTTAAAAAACAACTAAACCACAAAAAAAATCAACAGGAAGATAACATAACTTTGAAATAAACACTTTAATCCCAACACAGCTTACAAAAAAATATTTCCGATAATTGACAATCAACTATTTCATGCCAGCTAAAATAATAATATCATGGATAATTGTCTTTCCACACTATGCTTTTAGCCAAAAAACAGAGCACTCTCCACCCACTATATTGGGTTTGTGCAACTTGTACGGTTGTGCCCTTCAACACAACACCTTCCACACTTGTTTGGAACCAGCTTTGTCTTCTTTGTCACCTGAAATTTCAAAAACAATCTATCATCTTCTTCATACTTAAAAGTTTCTAAATTATCCTTTACACAACTATATTACCGGAAAGTCGCCCGTTGAGGGGATTCTGTTTTTCCGACGACGTCCAGGGGGTCTCTTGGTCAAAGGGAGGCATCAACACCCTCCTCTTAACTTCCACAGGGACTTCAACATCTCGAGGATCTCCTTCGGGACTGATCAACCCAGCATATGTCTCCCTCCATGTCGATGTCTTGTACCAATGTCCTACCAATGTATGGTAAGGGACCCCCAAACTGTCAGCAGCAATCATAGCATGCCCACATGGTATTTTTATTTTATCAAAGCACTTGCAATCACACTGCTTCTTCCCGATATGCACGCTTTCTTTCCCCCCAATGCGCAACACCAATCTTATTTTTCTGTACATATCTATATAATCTCGCTGAAGATAAACTCCACACTCACTTTTCTGAGCCCTTATTTTTCTGTACATATCTCTATAATCTCGCTGACGGTAAGCCATTCCAGCTGACGTTACCATCTTCGCCAAGTTTTTGCTTGAATAACGAGAATTGACATTCCTTGCCAAATGAACAATGCAACAACCATGATTAGCCGATGGTTACACATGTTTCACTATCGTGGCAATGCATGCGGCCCTGTCAGAGATGATTGCCAAGCTTGGGGAATCACCTAATATCCTCTCCACCTTCATCAGGAACCATATCCACGCTTCTTCATCCTCGTTGTCCACAATAGCATATGCAAGAGGGAAAACTTGGAAATTTGCATCCTGCCCACTAGCAGTAAGTAACACACCTTTATACTTACCTCCCAAGTGTGTACCATCTATCACCAACAGTAGTCGAAGCTTCTTAAACCCGCTAATCGATGCCCCAAATGCAAGAAAAAGATAAAGAAACCTCTCATCACCATCATCATCTACCTCTGTTTCAATATCAGCAACTGTTTCAGGATTTGCAAGCTTTAACATGTGCAAATACTCAGGCAGCTTCAAATATGAATCTTCTTCAGAACCGTGAATGTTTATCACAGCCTGCTCTTTCGCCCCTATAGCATTTCATGTAAGATGCTGCCACACAAAGATTCTCTAGAACTAGCCTTTGCAATTCCAAAGGTACTGGCCCTTTACCCGTAACTCCAAACTTTGATTTGTAAACAACAACAATCACCCACGAAGTTGCTATGCTTTTATATTCCATCCGAAACTCTGTGGGGAAACGATGATCAAGTTGGGATTTTCTTATCTCATAGTACCCACACCCTCTTACTTCATGCGCTGTCACAAGCCAATCACACTTTGGATCAAGACACTCCACAACAAAAGAATCAACTTTAGTCTTAGTTTGTTTGAAATGAAATTGGTTCCTTATAGCGTATATAGCCAACGAAATTTGGCAATCTTCTTTTTTACCGAAAACCTTACCCACATATATCCTTTCATCACCTTCATCCAGGTCCATGTCAGGTATCTCAGCTGCTGCATAACTTGTATTATCATATAGTGGAGGAATATCAAACTCCTCATCATCCACTTCATCTAGGCTTCTATTAGGAACCTGTGTCTTCCTCTCTTATGATGGATTGTTAATGTTACCACTCATCCACGGATTAATGTTCACACCACCCATCCACGGGTGTTTATCTTTCCCACCCCCGTCATTATTGTTGCTTGAACTTCCCACTTCCACAAAATGGTCAAACGCGTCGTTCGTCACACAACTATAACGCCTAGGGCCAGTCTTCTTCGTTATACCATCTACAATATCATCTTCGTTGTAGATTACGTTTACAGCATTAGACCCACCATAATAACCGTTAAGAAGAGGACTCCAAAACTCTTTATCATAACCGCGAGGTCTGATGTCTCTATCGTCCACAAAATCTTCCTCATCCACAACATCATCCTCACCACCACTACACCCGCTACCCACATTTTCTTTGCTAAACTCACTACCTTCGTTGATAGTTTGCTCGACTCTCTCTACCTCTCT
Organism: Moricandia moricandioides; assembly: GCA_905132885.1. Classification (NCBI taxonomy): domain Eukaryota; kingdom Viridiplantae; phylum Streptophyta; class Magnoliopsida; order Brassicales; family Brassicaceae; genus Moricandia; species Moricandia moricandioides. The sequence continues at coordinate 2,953 of CAJHQQ010004314.1, forward strand.
TACAAAATCAACATCCTCCAAGTTCACAACGTCTTGTTTCGAAGCACCAGTAGAGAAATAAGCACGCCTTGATGACCTAGAACCAACAATGGAACACACCTTCGCCTTAAAAGCCGACGGCGTCACAAAACCCATCCCACTGTCATCAATGTTCTCGTTATCCTTCATCTTAGTATCAAACGTAACAAACAGATTCATAGCTCCTTTCACTCTCACGTGCTGCAAAAAGTACTTGATTGCTCCGTCACTAGAAAGAAGCACCGGCGGTGTCTTTATCCCTGTCGCTAACTCCAAAGTCGTCGGCGGCCAATAGTTGAGTGCAGCAACAAACAAATCCTCCTCCACACCGAACTAATTTAATAAATGAGTTTATTGATGAAGTTTAAATTAGATCACGAGCTATATGAACGAGCTATAATGAACATGAGACAACTCATAAGCTTAGTCATTTTTATACTTACAGTTATATATATATTGGATAATTTCTATTTTTTATGTGAAAAAGATAATTTCTATATTAATTGTATTTATCTTTTAAAATTAAAATGTAAAACATACATAAAAAATATAGAAATTAAAATCTTTAAAAATTATCTATAATTTTTCAGAAGAAAGAAAATAGAATTAAAAAAAAATAGAAATTATTTAACTCTTCTATATAAACCCACGTTACTCTATCATCTTTCTCACAAACTTTGTTGATCCCAAATTTATAAATGTTTTATTTATTTTTATGATTTGGACAAATGAAAACTTCGAAGATGAATTCTCTCAAAATAAAGATTTTGGGTCATTGGTTTAATTTAATTTATTTTTAAGTGTGGGTTTTATTTAATAGTTAATATTAATATTTTGGATCTTTTAGTATTTAAATTTTGAATAATTTATAGAAGTTATTTAAATATTTTATTTTATATTTTTTTAATATTAGATCGTGAGTTAGCTCATCTAACTCATGATCTAAGTTCAAGTTTACATATTAAAGGTCATATTATAAATGAGCTGAACTGAGGTAACTCACGAAAGATCCGAACTCACTGTGAGCTGAGCTGAGTGAGCTATCTCATTTTGACACCCCTATGTAATCAATAAAAAAAAGAGAAGGAGAATGAATAAGATTGTGTGCTTTTATGTAAACGTTTTGCTTTTTGATCTATATATGTGAGATCTTTTAAATCTATTTTGAGTTACTTTGTTTTTATGTTGCTTACTCGATCATGTTGTAAATATACATCTGCTTTGATATCTAAATGGGTTCTAACTTCTAACCTTCAATGATTTTTTTTTATTAAGTATGGCGAATTTATTGTTTATTGAATTTCATTAATACTTTGCTATACCATCTACTACTCGATGGAGATTTGTATGGTCTATATCGATCTATACTCAATACTATTGTGAAAAAACCTATTCCAATAAAAACAGCTGAACATATCTCAAAAACCCGTCAAGTAACAGAGATCCCCAGCCCTCTGAGTCCACTATCGAAAATCCAATCTTCTCAAGAACTTCACCATTAAAACTCGGCTTGATGTCGCCTACAAGCTTGCGGTTACACTTGTCCTCAAGTGTATCGGTGAACCACCCATTCTTTGTGTCCAACGATCTTGTAGTATCAGCTAACGTCAAGAACTTTCCCTTGTACATGACTTGCCATGTCATCCTCACGTCATCCTCACCGGCAGTGATAGCTGCGTTGCTTACGTCGGCTTCGATATGAAACTTGTCGTTAGGACCAAACTCGAGATCTTCACCCTTTTTGTAAAGCGATGCTTTCTTTGTTGTACTGGACACGTGGATGATGAAGCGGAGATCAGAGAGGGATATCTTGACGAGTTCAGCCACTTGATCTTTGCGGCGGCGTTTGGCATCCCTTTCAACGGCGGAGACAAGGTGTTTGCATGATATGTTTTCCATGTTTTTCAGTACGATCTCATAGGGAGATGAGCGTTGTGAGGACCTTGCGGTTAAGAGAGCCTTCCATAGATCTTCCGAGGAGAAAGACTCTAGCCACGTGGTTGAGACGCAAGAGGCGACGGCGAGTCTCGGGATCCATGTAAGGGCCAAGAACGCATAGAGCCTCCCAAGACGGTGGACGCGGCTTGTTGTGTTCATGATCGTCATCTTCTTTGTGCACAGCCATAGGTGTGACTTTCTCTTGACTGATCTTGTTATCGCGTTTGCATTTCACGGCGGCTGGAGAGGACAACGTACGTGCAACAACCACGGAAGCAGAGGGAGACATGTTGAAGTTATCTGATTTTTGTAGTTTATTTTTTTAGTCTGGACTTGTTCGATGTTAGACTTGTGATGATCACTATTTATAGGGGCTTTACGTTTGCTTTCATAACTCAAAAAAGGAAACGCCTTAAAACATATGTTTTGATATATCTGAAAACTAATTAACTTTTGTTATCTTTCTCTCTCTCTTTCCATATTCAAAAGGAACGGATTAGATAAGAGTATTTGGCTAAAAAAAACCAATGGAACCGTGAGATGGAGTTGCTTAAGCAACAAGCATAACATTGTTCATGTAATCGTATCTAGTTTCATATCAAATTTGTTGCTCTATTTTCTACCGGCAAATCAAATCTATTATTTTCACTAGGTTTACAAGTAAATAATCTTTTAATTGGAAAAAGTTCCATAACTCCTTTTTAGACTTTGCCTTTGTAGATCAGTTTATGAAGTCATTAAAACATTATGTTATTTATTATCCAGTCAACTATTTTTAAAAAAATCATTTAAAAGATGCACATACTTTTTACTTAATGAATCTCTGGTAAAATATTTAAATTTTACCAAAAAATATGACTCTATTTTAATAGACTAGATGTTTTTAACTCTATGGGACTAAGTTGAACGAACCATCTCTGCATCATTTTAGTGTGGAACATATGGTTACAACTTACAGCTCTACTCAAAGCAGTGATTATATCCAAACCGTCTTGTCTAGAAGGCGCACAATGTAGGCAGGCGGTGATGGCGTATTTTATGTTTTTTTTTTGTTTCAGGTGATTCTTTTTGTATTTAGAAACTTATCTCTTATCTTCAGATATTTAGAAAATTTCAGTATTTACTAAAATTCCTAATATTTGTTAGGTATTTATAAAACCGCCACTATTTTTTGATATTTACGTAAATCCTACTCCTTTTTAAAAGTACAAATTACCTCATATCTTAAACTATTTTAAAATAGTAACAGATCTTTGGTATTTATAAAATCGACAGTCATCGGTATTCACAAACCTCACAGAATCCTTTTTTTATTCACAAATTACCCTATATATTTCTTGATAAAATGTTAATAGTACAAACTAATTTTCAAAAATACTCTCAATCAAAAATATATTAATATTTGAATTTATACTTTAATGATTATTATTTAATGTTTAGTGTTAAAAGGATGAGGTTGAATTTCCAAATATTTAGAAAAATTAGTTTAGTCTATTTTCATCATAAATTTGAGTTATTTTTGAAAATAATCATTTATTAATGGTAAATTTTAAAAATATTATCAAACATGTAATTGAATTAAAATTTTCGCATATTTCTTTATTCACAAACCTGGTGCATATCTTTCCATATTTATGACTGTGTCCAAATATTGGTATTTAAAAAAATATTTCGGTCTTCGCAATTGCCTCGTATATTTAGATATTTTAAAGCACTCATATATTTCGTTATATGCAAAATGACAAAGTCCGATCTTTATGTATTTTCTATACCATATATATATATATATATATATATATATATATATATATAACTTACCAAATCTTTTGCTATTTTTCACATATACCTAGGGCTAGAATTATTATTTGAGATCCGGATTCAATCTAAGATAATATCTGGACTCTGGATCTACACTGGAAATCAAGATATTTAGAGGGTCGGATTCGAATCAGGATTAAAGAATGTTGGATCCGTCAAATCCAAATCCAGATATCTTAACTTTTTAATTCGAATATCTGAATCCATAATTTTTATCGATAATTATTTCAAAAATAATATATATACATATATAAACTAATTTTAGTTATTATATTATATTTTATAAGAGAAATACCCTAACACAACCTTAAAAGTTTTTGTCATAAAAATAGTTTTCAAGGAGAAAAATGACTAAAATGCATTTTATTAAATTGTGCAAATATACACTTATATCTCTAGGGTTAATTAATCTAGACTTAGGGTTTGTAATTATAGTATGAGTTTAAGTTTTAAAAAATAAAAATTAAAAATTAAAAATTAAAAATTTCAAAATAAAAAGGACTATTTCATTCATTTTTAAGGCTATTTTGTGAACAAAACTTAAAAATGACTATTTGAAAAAAAAACTTTTTATAATAATGTATAAATTTTGTAATACTATACATAGAAATAATAATAAAATATTATATAGATTTTTATTTTAATATTTTAATATAATTTTTTATTTTTTTAAGGATCCAAATCCGGATATTCGTTAGATAATGTTCTAAAATTTGGTTTAGGCGGCACCTAGGCATCCGCCTAGTCGATTGAACGGGTATAACCGAAACGTTTTGTTCAAATCGATTTTTTTATGAAATCGTTCTAGGCGTTCAAAAAATCGGACGCGCCCGCGTAACCAATAATCCTCTATTAAACGCCTAACCACCACCTAGCGATTTTTAGAACATAGCCGCCGGATATTACAATTTTTAGAAGGATATTCGACATCCCCATATCCGGGTAAAGGTAGTAGAAACATGAATCCACCAGATAAGGATCCGGATACCTTAAATTTCCCAGATACCCGATCCGTACCACCCCTACATATACCCCATATCTTTAGGTAATCAAACATTTTCTCACATGTTTCACAATTTACATACTTTCTCATAACTTTTGGCATTGGCAGCTCCCTCAGATGTTTTGTTATGAACTTAAGTACCCCAGATCTGTTGGCATTTACCAAGCTGCCCCAAATCTTCCGATATTTACAATACTTACTGATCATTAAACTAATTGAGAGTACATATACGTCTTACGTAGTAAAAAGGAAAATAAAACTGATCATTATACTAATTGAGATTTTGGCCCTATGTAATCATAAGACCAACATTATTGGCGTATTTTACCAACGTCCTTAGTGTAAATTCTTAATAAAATAAATGAATAATATGGAAAAAAGAAGAGGGACGTAGGTTAAATAAGAAGTTTTCGACGTCGTCCTTAATGAGCACGTGTCATGGCGTGGTAGGTAAACCGAAGGGGTAGGGGAAAATCGTGTTTCTCTCGTGTCATTTGTCTCCTCTCCGTTTCTCTCTTCCTCTCGACGGCAATTTCGACGCCACCGATCTCTCTCCGCCGAATCGAAACACCGATCTATATCCGCTCAATCGACACCGATCCTTTGTGTAATCCAAAGGTTCTCCGCCGAATCGAAGCTAGAACAGGTATGTGCTCCTTCTCTGTCCTCCGTTTTTGCGATTTGAAAGTCGATCTCTCATTGCATGCTTCGTGTTTGTAGGGGAAAGACGAGTTCGAATGAGAAATCATCTGCCGCGTCTCCCAATTCTCTCTCTCTCGCTCAATCAACGACGATCTCTCCTTTCCTCCGTCCGGCAATCCAATCGAACTCGAAACCAGGTTTGTGTTTCTTCTCTGTTCCGTTTAGTAATACATGTTGTGAATTCTAGGTTTGAGTTTTAACTAGCTTGAGAATTCTAGGTTTGAGTTTGCGTTTTAACTAGCTTGAGTTTTAACGATGGTGGGTGTTTGTGATTCTTCGTGTTTCCGATGCTTGGTAATTTTTTTTATGATTGTATGCTTCGAATTTATTCAATATCCGGCTTATTTGTGAATTCCTTTGAGTAAATAATGCTATACTAATTGTTATTTGTGAATGATTTAAGGCTATAGTTATGGTAGCTTTAGGGATTACAGTGATGAATTCTTTTGTGTCTTATAAGGTAGCTTTAGGGATTACAGTGATGAATTCTTTTGTGTCTTATACGGTAGCTTTAGGGTGTCATGATTTCTTGTGATGGAATTTGTACATAGAGCTTCTGACCTGCGAAATGTAGACTGATATTTAATGACTTGTTAGGTTTGTGGTTGTGTAATAACTTGTACTTTATGGTTCGGTCATTACCTTTGAGATGAAAAATGTAGACTGAGAAGATGATGTGAATGATTAAATGCTATTTGTGAATTGTTTCTCATGGATATAGAACATAGAGCTTGTGTCTTGCGAAAGATGGTTTGGTAATTACTAATATTTAATGACTTGTTAGGTTTGTGGTTGTGTAATGACTTGTTAGGTTTATGGTTCGGTCATTACTTCTCATCAGAGTTTATGGTTCTGTCTTGATGTAACTAAATTGCATTGCCAAGTCTAATTGTATTTTGTATTGAAGTTCGTATGAAACCAAATCTCTTTTTAATTTAATTAAATTGTTAAATCTGTAATAACTTCTGATTAGAATTTGGTAGATAATGGTTAGGTGGTTGTTACTTATTACTTGCAATCGTTTCACATATTAAATCCCTTCAATAGTTCATTTTTTCATACTGCATACTCTTCTTTCTCTCATCTATGTTCTTCGTGCTACGGATTCAAGGAATCCATATAGCCAGTATTCTATTTATGTAGGGCTTCTTAACAGTCGACGAGAAAATGTAGTGAATGGAAACTTTCCTTATGAAAGTTTTCCTTCTAGTGTAAACATTGGAGCCTCAGAAATCCCTCTTTTCAGTTCTCAACAATCTGAGACTCCAGCTTCACCTGAAGACACATACGCGGAGCGTCGGGAGAGAAAAAAATGGACCCAACTGATGACGAGATTATAATTAGTGCCTGGCTAAACACATCTAAAGATGCTGTTGTTGGAAATGAACAAAAGTCAGGCACCTTCTGGAAACGAGTAGGAGAATAATACGCAGCAAGTACTCACGCTAGACAGGGTGGTGAGAAGAGAGAGCATATACATTGTAAGCAGAGGTGGCATAAGATCAATGACCTGACGAACAAGTTTTGTGGAGCATTCGCTGCTGCAGAGAGACAAATCACCAGTGGACAGAATGACAACGATGTTCTAAAGGTGGCTCATGACATCTTCTACTCCGACCACACTATGAAGTTTACCCTAGAGTATGTGTGGTGTGTGTTGAGGTATGAACAGAAATGGTTAAGCCTGAACACTCCTAAAGCTACTGCCACTTCTAAGAAAAAAATAAGTGAGGTCGGTTCGCAATCTTCAAGCACCAATGTTGGTGACCATGAGATGCGTCCCGAAGGTATCAAGGCTACAAAAGCAAGAAGGAATAATGCTAAAGGGAAGGCTCTTGAGGAGTATAAGAGCATGTGGGAGCTCAAGATGGAAGATATGGCGATGAAGGAGAAACTATCCAAGCTCACCATACTTGACACTCTCCTTGCTAAAAAGGAACCACTTAGTGAGACTGAAGAAGTTGTCAAGAATAAAATCCTTGCCGAGTATTTCTAACTATGTTTGTAGTTTATAATAAAATGTTTGTAATCTCTAAAATATTATGTCTTAAGTTATGATTATTGTACTTCTTGTTTTCTATGAATGTGATGTTCCTGCTTGTTTTTGTCTTTGTTTCTTTGCTTCCGGATTGTGTACTTAATAGAGTATTGAATCATGGTTTTTCTGTGAAAGTATTTATATTCTATATTCTTTGCAGGTTAAGGAACTAATGGGACTGGATTACAGCTATACTCAACCTTCTGAATCAGAGGAGTATGGTGACAACTCAGCAGACAGTGGCTACAGCCAAATAGAAGTTGATATACTGCTGGACCAAGTTGAGATTGATGTCGTGCGACATCAGTACCCTCCGCAGCCTGAGGTTGAGTTTGGATTCCCGGAGACATGCTACTGTGGTGGAGACCCTCTAATAGCAACCTCTTACATCAGAAATGATCCAGGCCGAAGGTATTATACGTGTGAGAATGTTGACGACGGAGAGTGCCATGTTTGGAAGTGGTGGGATGTGGCGGTTATGGAGGAGATGAGAGCCATGGATAGACAGTGTGGGCAGCTGTCTGAGAAGGTAGATTATCTTAACTTTATGAGTGACTATGAGACACATCTTAGGCAGGTTAAGGATCTCCATAATGAAACTGAGCAGAAACTAGTTAGGCTTGAGAAGATAGTATGTAACTTAGCTAAGAAGAAATCAAGGGTTGGGAATGGCTTAGAATTCTTTGTTGTTGTTATGGTTTTCGTTGTAGTTGTTGCTGGAATGGTCCTCATGTTTAAGTAAAAGGTTACGAGTGGCTTAGAATTCGGTGTTGGTGTAACGGTTTTCTAGTGAATCGGAATGTTTTATGTGGGAATGTTTTTATTGTAATATGTGTGTAATTTATGGAACAAAACAAGTCCAATGTTTTTATTGTAATATATGTGTAATGTTCTTGTATGGAACATAACAAGAGTCACATGGTTTGTTTGTTTCTTCCACAAGAAAACAAGCTATTATCACAAGATGTAACTTGCCATACAACTAGTATCACAAGATAAACTTCTTGTTTGTTTCTTCCACAACAAAACAAGCTAGTATCACAAGATGTATACTTGCCATACAACTAGTATCACAAGACAAACTTCTTTTAGTGTATAAGTATGAGACATCTTTGACATATTATCTCACTACACATTTGCAATCATCTCTCTTCTCCTCACTTTCAAAAGTTTTTTTTTTTCAAAATTTTGAATGGCATCTTCTTCCCATTATCATTACCGCAAAGATGATGATGATGAATTTGATTCCATATTTGATGATTTTTTTGAAAACCCTAATCTTATTCCAGAACCAAAAGAGCGAAAAAAACGTATTGTGATAGAGAGAAACCGGGAAGAAGGCAACAACTTGCTTTGGAATGATTATTTTAGTGAGAATCCTAGATACTCTCCTAGTTTATTCCGGCGATGATTTCAAATGAACAAATCTTGGTTTCTGCGTATTGTGCATCGTCTCTCCACAGAAATACCGTATTTTGAACAATCAGAAGATGCAACCGGACGGTCAAGTCTTTCACCTCTACAAAAATGTACTGCAGCAATTCGACAATTGGCATACGGTGGTGCGGCTGATACAGTAGACGAATATGTCCGTCTTGCTGAAACAACAGCGTGAAAATGTTTGCACAACTTTACCGCCGGAATAATCACCTTGTTTGGCGATGAATACCTACGACGTCCCACACCAGAGGATCTGGAAAGATTACTACATATCGGAGAAGAACTAGATTTTCAGGGATGATTGGAAGCATCGACTGTATGCATTGGGAGTGGAAGAATTGCCCCACCGCTTGGAAAGGAAAGTATTCAAGAGGAACCGAAAAACCAACAATTGTGTTGGAGGCCGTAGCTTCCTATGACCTATGGATATGGCACGCGTTTTTTGGAGCTCCAGGTACTATGAACGATCTTAATATTCTTGATCGATCACCTGTTTTTGATGACGTTATTAACGGCATCGCGCCACAAGTAAACTTCTATGTTAATGGTAATCCATATCATTTCACATATTATCTCACGGATGGTATTTATCCAAAATGGACGACTTTTATTCAATCTATCCGACTACCAAAAAGTCAAAAGAATTCATTATTTGCTCAAACCCAAGAATCAGTTCAAAAAGATGTTGAGTGTGCCTTCGGAGTCCTGCAAACTAGATTTTCCGTTGTCATAAATCCGTCTAAGTTATGGGATAAAGAGAAAATAGGAAATATTATGAGAGCATGTATCATACTCCATAATATGATTGTCGAAGATGAACGGTCATCATTCACTCAGTATAAAAAATTTGAGTTTCAATAAAGAGAAGTAGTGGATACATTTTCCGTCAACATGCCTTCGAATCTCGGCAGTACAATGGATCGTCGAACGAGCCTTCGGAATAGACAAGCCCATGAACAATTAAAAAATGATCTGATTGAAAATATATGGGCTAAATTTAGACATTTTCCAAATAACGTATAATTTATAAGTTTCTATGATTTGAATAAGTTGTGTGTTTGATTTTATTTCTGAAGTTTGTGTTTTTTTTTATGAAATGTAATAAAATGTTTGTAATTTTCTATTAAATGAATAAATTTATTTTTCTTATTAGTTATTCAACTTAAAATGGTAATATCTTTTATCTTATATATGTAACTAGTTATTTAAAAAAAAAATTACCTAAGGACCAACAAAAAGTCCCACCAATAATCACTATTTTCATTAAAAGTTCTTAACAATGTCCTAATCTAAAAATAACAATAAAAACTCTAAGGACCACCAAATAATTCCCATTGATAATCATACTCTAAGGTGTCAAAATGAGTTATAATTCATGAGGTGGCTCATCTCATCCAATTTTTTACTAACACGATCTCTATTTTGGTCTCATTTAATAAATGAGTTTATTGATCAAGTTTAAATTAGATCACGAGTTATATGAATGAGCTATAATGAACATGAGACATGAGACAACTCATGAGTTTAGTTACTTTTATACTTACAGTTATATATATATTGGATAATTTCTATTTTCTTATGTGAAAAAGATAATTTTTATATTAATTGTATTTATATTTTAAAATTAAAATTTAAAACATACATAAAAATACTGAAATTAAACTCTTTAAAAATTATATATAATTTTTTAGAAGAAAAAAAATAGAATTTTAAAAAGAAATAGAAATTATCTAACTCTTCTATATAAACCCACGTTACCCTATCATCTCTCTCACAAACTTTGTTGATCCCAAATTTATAAATGTTTTATTTATTTTTATGATTTGGACAAATGAAGACTTTGAAGATGAATTGTCTCAAAATTCTTATGAGGAATAAATGTTTTGGATCATTGGTTTAATTTTAATTTATTTTTAAGTGTTAGTTTTATTTAATAGTTAATATTAATATTTTGGATATTTTAGTATTTAAATTTTGAATAATTTATTTAAATATTTTATTTTATATTTTTTTAAATATTAGATCGTGAGTTAGCTCATTAAACTCATGATTTGAGTTCGAGTTTACATATTAAAGATCATATTATAAATGAGCTGAACTAAGATAACTCACGAACGATCCGAACTCACTGTGAGCTTAGTTGAGTGAGCTATCCGAACCTTCAATGATTTTTTTTTCTTAAGCAGTATGGCTAATTTATTGTTTATTGAATTTCATTAATACAATGGAGTACTTAGAAAAGAAGGGAAGAACATCACAAGAAAAGAACTTCTACTTTACTTTGCTAAACCATCTACTCGATGGAGATTTGTATCTTCTAAACCGATCTATACTCAAATACTATTGTGAAAAAAAACTATTCCAATAAAAACCGCTGAAGATATCTCAAAAACCCGTCAAGTAACAGAGATCCCCAGCCCTCTGAGTCCACTATCGAAAATCCAATCTTCTCAAGAACATCTTCACCATTAAAACTCGGCTTGATGTCGCCTACAAGCTTGCGGTTACACTTGTCCTCAAGTGTATCGGTGAACCACCCATTCTTTGTGTCCAACGATCTTGTAGTATCAGCTAACGTCAAGAACTTTCCCTTGTACATGACTTGCCATGTCATCCTCACGTCATCCTCACCGGCAGTGATAGCTGCGTTGCTTACGTCGGCTTCGATATGAAACTTGTCGTTAGGACCAAACTCGAGATCTTCACCCTTTTTGTAAAGCGATGCTTTCTTTGTTGTACTGGACACGTGGATGATGAAGCGGAGATCAGAGAGGGATATCTTGACGGGTTCAGCTTGATCTTTGCGGCGTCGTTTGGCATCCCATTCAACGGCGGAGACAAGGTCTTTGCATGATATGTTTTCCATGTTTTTCAGTACGATCTCATAGGGAGATGAGCGGTGTGAGGACCTTGCGGTTAAGAGAGCTTTCCATAGATCTTCCGAGGAGAAACATTCTAACCACGTGGTTGAGACGCAAGAGGCGACGGCGAGAGTCTCGGGGTCCAAGTAAGGGCCAAGAACGCATAGAGCCTCCCAAGACGGTGGACGCGGCTTGTTGTGTTCATGATCGTCATCTTCTTTGTGCACAGCCATAGGTGTGACTTTCACGGCGGCTGGAGAGGACAACGTACGTGCAACAACGACGGAAGCAGATGGAGACATGTTGAAGTTATCTGATTTTTGTAGTCTGGACTGGTTCTATGTTAGACTTGTGATGATCACTATTTATAGGGGCTTTACGTTTGCTTTCATAACTCAAAAAAGGAAACGCCTTAAAACATATGTTTTGATATATCTGAAAACTAATTAACGTTTGTTATCTTTCTCTCTCTCTTTCCATATTCAAAAGGAACGGATTAGATAAGAGTATTTGGCTAAAAAAAAACAATGGAACCGTGAGAGGGAGTTGCGTACGCAACAAGCATAACATGGTTCATCTAATCGTATCTAGTTTCATATCAAATTAGTTGCGCTATTTTCTACCGGCAAATCAAATATAATATTTTATAAAAAAAATTATTTTTTTCTTTTTTTGTTTTGCTTAAATTTGGATTTTGTAAAAAAAAATTCAAGATACAAAAAAATAAACATTTTCACGTGGTTTACAAGTAAATATCCTTTTAATTGGAAAAAGTTCCATAACTCCTTTTTAGTCTTTGCCTTTGTAGATCAATTTATGAAGTCATTAAAACATTATGTTATTTATTATCCAATCAACTATTTTTAAAATATCATTTAAAAGATGCACATACTTTTTACTGAATGAATATTTAAATTTTAAATATTAAAAACTAAAAATTGTATACTAAAATTATTTTATTTAATATCTTAAAATTATGTTTATATAAGAAAATATTTTTTTTTATTTTAACTAAAATTTATAACTAATATATACATATATTTATCATTTTATGCTTATATATTTGCTGTTTCATATCGCAACTAAAATTTATATTTGATTTTATAGTGTCCATAAATAAAAATTATTTATAAATCACTCACTACTATATCAGTTACGTACCGGTCACTTATAATAATTACAGTAGTGACACCATAATTTATTTTGCTAGATTTGAGCAATATACAAATCCAACTAAAACTTACTGATTCCTAAATATCCTTGTTAGATTTGAGTAATTGTATTTATAACAAAAAAATATCCTTGTAAATCCACTCTAATATATCATTAAAAAATTCATTAGTAAATTTATATGATTGAATAACAAATCAGCTCACCGTTAAGGAGACATTTGGTAAAAAGACATTAGTAAAGATTTACACTATTATATGAGATAATCAAAGATTTCCGTTCTTAGAATAATATGTTTTTTTAATTGAAATGTTGATTTTGTTTATAAACAATGTGTGCAACAACGACGGAAGCAGAGGGAGACATGTTGAATTACTTATCTGATTTTTGTAGTTTATTTTTTTTAGTCTGAACTGGTTCTATGTTAGACTTGTAATGATCACTATTTATAGGGGCTTTAAGTTTGCTTTCATAACTCAAAAAAGGAAACGCCTTAAAACATATGTTTTGATATATCTGAAAACTAATTAACTTTTGTTATCTTTCTCTCTCTCTCTTTCCATATTCAAAAGAAACGGATTAGATAAGAGTATCTGGCTAAAAAAAACAATGGAACCGTGAGAGGGAGTTGCGTAAGCAACAAGCATAACATTGTTCATCTAATCGTATCTAGTTTCATATCAAATTTGTTGCGCTCTTTTCTATAGACAAATCAAATATATTATTTTTAATAAAGTTTTATTATTATTATTATTTGCTTAAATTTGGATTTGGTAAAAAAAATTCAAGATACAAAAAGAAACATTTTCACTAGGTTTACAAGTAAATAATCTTTTAATTGGACAAAGTTCCATAACTCCGTTTTAGACTTTGCCTTTGTAGATCAATTTATGAAGTCATTAAAAATTATGTTATTTTATTATCCAATCAGCTATTTTTACAAAATCATTTAAAAGATGCACATACTTTTTACTTAATCAATCTTTTGGTAGAATACTTAAATTTTAAATATTAAAACTAAAAAATATATACTTAAATTATATTATTTAATATCTTAAAATTATTTTTATATAATAGAATAAATATTTTATTTTAACTAAAATTTATAATTAATATATATATATACATATATTTATCATTTTTAAAATATATTTCAGATTTAAAATATAATTTATCATACATAATTTAATATTTAATATTTAACATTTTTTCAACAGAAAATATATAAATATTATATATTATTAATATTAATACATATATACTATATAAAATATTTATATATTTTCTGTTTCATATCGCAACTAAAATTTATATTTGATTTTATAGTGTCTATAAATAAAAATTATATATAAATCACTTACTACTATATCAGTCACTTACCAGTCATATATAATAATTACAGTAGTGACATTATAATTTGTTTTGCTAGATTTGAGTAATCTATAAATCCAACTAAAACTTACTGATTCCTAAATATCGTTGTTATATTTGAGTAACTGTATTTATAACAAAAAAATCCTTGAAAATCCACTCTAATACATCATAAAACAAAAATTCATTAGTAAATTTATATGATTGAATAACAAATCAGCTCACCGTTAAGGAGACATTTGGTAAAAAGACATTAGTAAAGATTTACACTATTATATGAGATAATCAAAGATTTCCGTTCTTAGAATAATATGTTTTTTAATTGAAATGTTGATTTTGTTTATAAACAATGTGTGAATATAGAAAGAGCCAAATAATAAGATATGCTTTGAACTATATGGGACTAAGTTGAACGAACTAACAGGAACAGAAACGTGTTTGTGTTTAACCACCAAACTCAGCTTGAACACAACACGACTTGTATAAAGAATATCTCTCTTTATTATGCTTAGAAAATAGCTCAAAACTAAACACTTCAATCTATTGTATTGTCTTATCATTGACACAACTCATCAATGATATATATAGTGTTAGATAACTCATATTTCCTATAGTATTAGATAACTCCTAATTCTATAAGGATTACACTAAACATTATTTCCTTATTTCCTAAACTTGTTATAGGAAACTTAGGCTCCAAGTTATTGAGGCTTATCTCTAACACTCTCCCTCTTAAGCTTCAATTCGGTCTTGGACATGTCTTGAACTCCTATCAAGTTCCTCATCTCAGTAAACTTGATTCGCGCCAAAGCTTTTGTTAAAATGTCCGCCTTTTGTTCCACTCCCGGAACGTGTTGCACTTCGACTAGCTCCCTGTCGATGCATTCTCGTAAGAAATGATAACGCTTATGAATATGCTTGCTCTTACCATGAAACACCGGATTCTTGGTGAGTGCAATTGCAGACATGTTGTCAATCTTGATGAGAACTTGTGATGTGTCAAAGCCTGTAATCTCGTTTAACAGATCACGTAACCATATCGCTTATCGTGCTGCTTCTGTTGCTTCCATAAACTCGGCTTCACACATAGACAATGCAACTGTGTCTTGCTTCTGTGAACACCACGTGATAGGTGAGGATCGATAGTAGAACATATGACCAGTAGCGCTTCTTCCATCGTCTTGGACGATGTTATGACTACTATCACTGTATCTAGTGATTTCTTTTGATCTTCCACGCTTAAAATTCAAACCATATGCGACAATTCCCTTGAGATATCGTAGTATTTGCTTCATTACTTCGCCATGTGATTTGCGAGGGCTCTGCATATACATGCTTGCGACTCCAACAGAGAAAGCTATGTTTGGACGAGTGTGTAACAAGTACCTTAAACATTCGACATTCCTTCTATAGCTCGTAGGATCTATCTTTGCTTCTTATGTAGCTTTTAAGACTCTCAGTCCAAACTCCATAGGTATGAGTCGGATTGCACTTCTCTAAACCTGCTTTGCTTAGAATTTTCCTTGCATAGCCTTCTTGTTTAAGCTCAATTCATGTTTCCCCTTGAAACACTTCAATACCAAGATAATAAGTGAGTTTTCCGAGGTCTGACATCTCAAACTTAGATGAAATTTCTTTCTTAAAATCACTTATGGCTTTGAGACTATTGCCAGTAACGAACAGATCGTCGGCGTAAATAGCAATGATTAGAAGTGTTCCTTTCTCTTCCTTGCAATACACGGCTGCTTCTTTTGCACATCTTTGAAAGTTCAGACCTTTCAAGACTTCATCTAACTTCGTGTTCCAAGCTCGTGGAGCTTGTCTTAAGCCATACAACGCCTTTGTAAGCTTATACACTTTGTGTTCTTCGCCTTTGACTTCAAAACCTTCGGGATGTTCAACATAAACTTCTTCCTTTAACACACCATGAAGAAAGCTGTTTTGACGTCCAAGTGATGAATTTCCCATCCGTTCGATGCTGCTAATGCACTTAGCAATCGTATGGTTTCTATACGAGTTACTGGTGCAAAAACTTCATCAAATTCTATGCCAGATTCATGTACGTATCCTTTAGCCACTAATCTTGACTTGTATTTGTTGATAGTATCATCAGCATTCTTCTTTATCTTGAAAATCCACTTGAGACTAATAATCTTTATCCTGCTTGGTTTATCAACTAAGACCCACGTCTTGTTTTTGTTGATTGAGTCAATTTCTTCTTTACATGCTAATCTCCACTACTTGTGTTCTTTTGCATCTCTGAAACATCTTGGCTCATTGTTGATCAGCAAGAGTAGAATCTCGCATTCCACTGAAGCTTGAAGTATGTAGTCATTAAGATAATCAAGAAGTTTTATTTTTCTGTCTGATCGTCTTAATTGAGGTTGAACATATTCATCTTCTTCAGCTTCTACTCCCTCTTAATCTTGTTGTTGTTCAAGCTCGTTATGAGGTTGAACAGAGTCAAACGTATCAGTTTCTTCATTATACTCTTTTTGAGGATTTCCAGTATTGTATGGTCCATTACCTTCATCAATAACATCTCCCCACGTCATCTGAAACATACCTGGATCGCCTCCATCATCTCCCTTACAATTCCAACTAGTTTTCTCATTGAAAACTACATATCGGCTTACAACGATTCTTCTAGTTGAGGGATTGTACAACCTGTATGCCTTGGATCCTGGCTCGATTCCAAGATGCACTAATGTTTGTGATTTATCGTCTAGTTTCTTGAAGTTTGTTGCTTCAACCTTCGAGTAAGCTAGACAACCGAAAACCTTCAAGTGTTCAAGGTTCGGTTTCTTCTTTCTAAGACATTCGTACGGAGTCATGTTAACAAGGGATTTTGTAGGCACCCTGTTAATCACTTATGTTGCATGACGCACTGCCTCCTCCCATAAGTAGTTTGGTACTTTCATCGCCTTGAGAGTGCTTCTTGTCATCTCCATCAACGTCCTATTTCTCCTTTCCACGACGCCGTTCTGCTGCGGTGTGTATAGAGCCGTGAGATGCCTCCTAATCCCATTTTTCTCACAGTACTCTTGGAACTCTTTTGAAGTGAATTCACCTCCTCTATCGTTTCTCAGAGTAATGATCTCTTCTCCAAGATCTTTCTCTATCAGACTCTTAAACGTCTTGAACATACCAAATGCATCACTTTTTTCTTTCATCAAGATCGTCCACATGTATCTTGAGAAGTCATCAATGATGACAAATATGTCTCTGTTATGAGCGATGGTTGGTGGTGTTAACGGACCACATAAGTCTGCATGAAGAAGCTCGAGTGGTTTGGATGCTCGGTACATGGTAGCCTTTGGAAACGCTTGACGAGTTTGTTTGCCGACAAAACACGATTCACACATATTCTTCTCTTCTCTGATCTCTGGTAAGCCGTAGACCATCTTCTGGTTGGACATAGCTTTTAACGCCTTGAAGTTTATATGACCCAACCTTGCGTGCCAGTTCCAAGTTTCATCTTCAGTTCTTGTGTGTAAGCATATCAGTTTTCCAATCTTCAGACCAATTTTGTAAAGTATGTTGGACGACTGTATGAGTTTTACCAAGAGTCTCCCACTTGGATCATGTAGAGTCAAGTAGTCTTGTCTCATTCTGACATCACAACCAGCTTCTATGGCTTGTCCCAGACTCAAAATATTGCTCTTAAGCTCGGGATGTAGTAGATATCTGTGACGAGTTGTTGTTCGTCCGCTTTGCTTTGAAATAAAATTGATCATTTCCCTCCTATTTCAATGCATGATCCATCTCCAAACTTAACTTTACCTTTTATATTATGGTTAAGCTCAGAGAAATATTGCTTGTTTCCGGTCATATGATTGCTTGCTCCATTGTCGAGGTACCATATTTCATCTTCATCCTTAGGTTTCACGTAATTATTTGGAATGATATTCTCTTCATTCAAGAATACAATTTCATGCATATAGAGAGCTGTATCAGCTACGTCTGTTTCTGTTTTATTTGCTTCCTCTAACTTTTGTAATCTTTCTGGACATGTGGAATCCCAATGTCCAGGTTTATCACATCGGAAGCAAATTAGAGGTTTTCCTTTCTTATCTTTCGATTGGAAAGAGTGATTTGTAGAACGTTCTTGAGAGTTGTATCTTCCTCTACCACGTCCTCTGTATCCTCTGCCTCCTCTACGACGACCTCTATATCCCCTACCTTCTGTAGAACTATGTTGTTCTGAGATTGCAAGTAACAACTTTCCTTGCGGTTCTCCATGGTTCTCCTCCTCTCTAATACGTTCTTCATAGGAGTCTTCCTATGATTTCTTCGAATCTTGTCGTCTTCAGATCGAGTACTTGCTGGAGAGAGGCACTAATATGGATGTATTTGCTTCTAGGTAGATTGTTGAGAAACTTCTTAACGAGCTTGCTTTCTTCGATGGTTTCTCCTAGGGATTCAGCCTTTGCCGCTAATTCTGATAACTTTCCAGCAAAGTTATATATTATGTCTGAAGAATTCATCTTAATTCTTTCAAACTCTGACATAAGGGTTTATAGCCGTGCCTCCTTGACACGCTCATCCCCTTGATATCGCTTGCTTATCGCCTCCCATATCTTTAACGGTGAGTCTTGTTCGCCAACTTACAGTATAAGATTCTCTGGAATGGACTGGAATAACAACGATGTTGCGATATCGTTCTTGTTCGATTCATCTGTTCCAGGTTGGACAGCTTCCCAAACCTTATGAATCCGTAACAGAACTTTCATCCTCATTGACCATACGGTGTAATTCGTAGAGGTAAGCATAGGACATTGGATCGAGATTGTTTTGTCAAACTCCTTTTGACGTGTGGTTGTTGTAAGATCTTCCATAGCTTGGTTTTCTTACTAAAAACGATCGATCAAAACTTTGTGCTCTGATACCAAATAATAGGAACAAAAACGTGTTTGTGTTTAACCACGAAACTCAGCTTGAACACAACACGACTTGTATAAAGTATATCTCTCTTTATTATGTTTAGAAAATAGCTCAAAACTAAACACTTCAATCTATTGTATTGTCTTATCATTGACACAACTCATCAATGATATATATAATGCTAGATAACTCTTATTTCCTATAGTATTAGATAACTCATAATTCTATAAGGATTGCACTAAACATTATTTCCTTATTTCCTAAACCAACTTGTTATAGGAAATTTAGGCTCCAAATTATTGAGGCTTATCTCCAACACGAACCATCTCTGCATCATTTTACTGTGGAGCATCTGGTTACAACTTACAACTCTACTCAAAGCAGTGATTCTATCCAGATCGTCTTGTATAGAAGGCGCACAACGTAGGCAAACGGTGATGGCTTATTTTATGGGTTTTTTTTTGTTTCAGGTGATTCTTTTTGTATTTAGAAACTTATCTCTTATCTTCAGATATTTAGGAAATTTTAGTATTTACTAAAAATCCTAATATATGTTAGGTATTTCTAAACCCGCCACTATTTTTTGGTATTTATGTAAATCCTACTCCTTTAATAAGTAGAAATTACCTTATATCTTAAACTATTTTAAAATAGTAACAGATCTTTGGTATTTATAAAATCGACAGCCATCGATATTCACAAACCTGAAAAAATCTTTTTTTATTCACAAATTACCCTATATATTTCTTGAGAAATTGTTAATAGTACAAACTAATTTTCAAAAATACTCTAAATCAAAAATATATTAACATTTGAGTTTATACTTTAATGATTATTATTTAATGTTTAGTGTTAAAGGGGTGAGGTTGAGTTTCTAAATATTTAGAAAAATTATTTTAGTCTATTTTCATCATAAATTTGAGTTATTTTTGAAAATAGTCATTTATTAATGGTAAATTTAAAAACTATATCAAACATGTAATAGAACTAAAATTTTCGCATATTTCTTTATTCACAAACCTGGTTAGGCGGGTGTGTAAACCGATTTTTTGAACGCCTAGACCGATTTCATAAAATATCGAATTTAGGTATACCCAAACCTCAAAGTACTAAGCTCATAAATCTCATTCAGATTTTTTATGAAATCGTCCTAGGCATTCAAAATACCGTCCTACATCTTTTGGCATTGGCAGCTCCCTTAGATGTTTTGTTATGAACTTAAGTACCCCAGATCTGTCGGCATTTACGAAGCTGCCCAAGATCTTTCGATATTTACAATACTTACTGATCATAAAACTAATTGTTTTGTCAAAATGAGTTTATAACTCATGAGGTGTCAAAATGAATTATAACTCATGAGGTGGCTCGGCTCATCTCAATTTTTTACTAACACGATCTCTATTTTGGGCTCATTTAATAAATGGGTTTATTGATCAAGTTTAAATTAGATCACGAGCTATAATGAACATGAGACAACTCATGAGCTTAGTCATTTTTATACTTACAGTTATATATATATATATATATATATATATATATATATATATATATATATATATATTGGATAATTTCTATTTTTTTATGTGAAAAAGATAATTTTTATATTAATTGTATTTATCTTTTAAAATTATAATGTAAAACATACATAAAAATATAGAAATTAAACTCTTTAAAAATTATCTATATATTTTTAGAATAAAGAAATTAGAATTTAAAAAAAAAATAGAAATTATCTAACTCTTCTATATAAACCCACGTTACCCTATCATCTTTCTCACAAACTTTGTTGATCCCAAATTTATAAATGTTTTATTTTATTTTAATAATTTGGACAAATGAAGACTTTGAAGATGAATTGTCTCAAGACTCTTACGAGAAATAAAGATTTTAGATCATTGGTTTAATTTAATTTATTTTTAAGTGTTGGTTTTATTTAATAGTTATTTTGGATCTTTTAGTATTTAAATTTTGAATAATTTATAGAATTTATTTAAATATTTTATTTTATATTTTTTATATTAGATCGTGAGTTAGCTCATTAAACTCATGATTTGAGTTCGAGTTTACATATTAAAGATCATATTATAAATGAGCTGAACTAAGATAACTCACGAACGATCCGAACTCACTGTGAGCTTAGTTGAGTGAGCTATCCGAACCTTCAATGATTTTTTTTTCTTAAGCAGTATGGCTAATTTATTGTTTATTGAATTTCATTAATACAATGGAGTACTTAGAAAAGAAGGGAAGAACATCACAAGAAAAGAACTTCTACTTTACTTTGCTAAACCATCTACTCGATGGAGATTTGTATCTTCTATACCGATCTATACTCAATACTATTGTGAAAAAAAACTATTCCAATAAAAACCGCTGAACATATCTCAAAAACCCGTCAAGTAACAGAGATCCCCAGCCCTCTGAGTCCACTATCGAAAATCCAATCTTCTCAAGAACATCTTCACCATTAAAACTCGGCTTGATGTCGCCTACAAGCTTGCGGTTACACTTGTCCTCAAGTGTATCGGTGAACCACCCATTCTTTGTGTCCAACGATCTTGTAGTATCAGCTAACGTCAAGAACTTTCCCTTGTACATGACTTGCCATGTCATCCTCACGTCATCCTCACCGGCAGTGATAGCTGCGTTGCTTACGTCGGCTTCGATATGAAACTTGTCGTTAGGACCAAACTCGAGATCTTCACCCTTTTTGTAAAGCGATGCTTTCTTTGTTGTACTGGACACGTGGATGATGAAGCGGAGATCAGAGAGGGATATCTTGACGGGTTCAGCTTGATCTTTGCGGCGTCGTTTGGCATCCCATTCAACGGCGGAGACAAGGTCTTTGCATGATATGTTTCCATGTTTTTCAGTACGATCTCATAGGGAGATGAGCGGTGTGAGGACCTTGCGGTTAAGAGAGCTTTCCATAGATCTTCCGAGGAGAAACATTCTAACCACGTGGTTGAGACGCAAGAGGCGACGGCGAGAGTCTCGGGGTCCAAGTAAGGGCCAAGAACGCATAGAGCCTCCCAAGACGGTGGACGCGGCTTGTTGTGTTCATGATCGTCATCTTCTTTGTGCACAGCCATAGGTGTGACTTTCACGGCGGCTGGAGAGGACAACGTACGTGCAACAACGACGGAAGCAGATGGAGACATGTTGAAGTTATCTGATTTTTGTAATTTGTTTTTTTAGTCTGGACTGGTTCTATGTTAGACTTGTGATGATCACTATTTATAGGGGCTTTACGTTTGCTTTCATAACTCAAAAAAGGAAACGCCTTAAAACATATGTTTTGATATATCTGAAAATTAATTAACGTTTGTTATCTTTCTCTCTCTCTTTCCATATTCAAAAGGAACGGATTAGATAAGAGTATTTGGCTACAAAAAAACAATGGAACCGTGAGAGGGAGTTGCGTACGCAACAAGCATAACATGGTTCATCTAATCGTATCTAGTTTCATATCAAATTAGTTGCGCTATTTTCTACCGGCAAATCAAATATAATATTTTATAAAAAAAATTATTTTTTTCTTTTTTTTTTTTTGCTTAAATTTGGATTTTGTAAAAAAACTTCAAGATACAAAAAAGAAACATTTTCACTAGGTTTACAAGTAAATATCCTTTTAATTGGAAAAAGTTCCATAACTCCTTTTTAGTCTTTGCCTTTGTAGATCAATTTATGAAGTCATTAAAACATTATGTTATTTATTATCCAATCAACTATTTTTAAAATATCATTTAAAAGATGCACATACTTTTTACTGAATGAATATTTAAATTTTAAATATTAAAAACTAAAAAATTGTATACTAAAATTATTTTATTTAATATCTTAAAATTATGTTTATATAAGAAAATATTTTTTTTTATTTTAACTAAAATTTATAACTAATATATACATATATTTATCATTTTATGCTTATATATTTGCTGTTTCATATCGCAACTAAAATTTATATTTGATTTTATAGTGTCCATAAATAAAAATTATTTATAAATCACTCACTACTATATCAGTTACGTACCGGTCACTTATAATAATTACAGTAGTGACACCATAATTTATTTTGCTAGATTTGAGCAATATACAAATCCAACTAAAACTTACTGATTCCTAAATATCCTTGTTAGATTTGAGTAATTGTATTTATAACAAAAAAAAATCCTTGTAAATCCACTCTAATATATCATTAAAAAATTCATTAGTAAATTTATATGATTGAATAACAAATCAGCTCACCGTTAAGGAGACATTTGGTAGAAAGACATTAGTAAAGATTTACACTATTATATGAGATAATCAAAGATTTCCGTTCTTAGAATAATATGTTTTTTAATTGAAATGTTGATTTTGTTTATAAACAATGTGTGCAACAACGACGGAAGCAGAGGGAGATATGTTGAATTACTTATCTGATTTTTGTAGTTTATTTTTTTTAGTCTGAACTGGTTCTATGTTAGACTTGTAATGATCACTATTTATAGGGGCTTTAAGTTTGCTTTCATAACTCAAAAAAGGAAACGCCTTAAAACATATGTTTTGATATATCTGAAAACTAATTAACTTTTGTTATCTTTCTCTCTCTCTCTTTCCATATTCAAAAGAAACGGATTAGATAAGAGTATCTCGCTAAAAAAAACAATGGAACCGTGAGAGGGAGTTGCGTAAGCAACAAGCATAACATTGTTCATCTAATCGTATCTAGTTTCATATCAAATTTGTTGCGCTCTTTTCTATAGACAAATCAAATATATTATTTTTAATAAAGTTTTATTATTATTATTATTTGCTTAAATATGGATTTGGTAAAAAAAATTCAAGATACAAAAAGAAACATTTTCACTAGGTTTACAAGTAAATAATCTTTTAATTGGACAAAGTTCCATAACTCCGTTTTAGACTTTGCCTTTGTAGATCAATTTATGAAGTCATTAAAAATTATGTTATTTTATTATCCAATCAGCTATTTTTACAAAATCATTTAAAAGATGCACATACTTTTTACTTAATCAATCTTTTGGTAGAATACTTAAATTTTAAATATTAAAACTAAAAAATATATACTTAAATTATATTATTTAATATCTTAAAATTATTTTTATATAATAGAATAAATATTTTATTTTAACTAAAATTTATAATTAATATATATATATATACATATATTTATCATTTTTAAAATATATTTCAGATTTAAAATATAATTTATCATACATAATTTAATATTTAATATTTAACATTTTTTCAACAGAAAATATATAAATATTATATATTATTAATATTAATACATATATACTATATAAAATATTTATATATTTTCTGTTTCATATCGCAACTAAAATTTATATTTGATTTTATAGTGTCTATAAATAAAAATTATATATAAATCACTTACTACTATATCAGTCACTTACCAGTCATATATAATAATTACAGTAGTGACATTATAATTTGTTTTGCTAGATTTGAGTAATCTATAAATCCAACTAAAACTTACTGATTCCTAAATATCGTTGTTATATTTGAGTAACTGTATTTATAACAAAAAAATCCTTGAAAATCCACTCTAATACATCATAAAACAAAAATCCATTAGTAAATTTATATGATTGAATAACAAATCAGCTCACCGTTAACGAGACATTTGGTAAAATGACATTAGTAAAGATTTCCATTATTATATGAGATAATCAAAGATTTCCGTTCTTGGAATAATATGTTTTTAGTTGAAATGTTGATTTTGTTTATAAACAAAAGAAAACCCGGTTAGACTTAAGTGTATTTAATCAATGTGTGAATATAGAAATAATAAGATATGTTTTGAACTCTATGGGACTAAGTTGAACGAACCATCTCTGCATCATTATACTGTGGAACATTTGGTTACAACTTACAACTACTCGAAGCAATGATTCTATCCAGATCGTCTTGTCTAGAAGGCGCACAATGGCGGTGATTGCGTATTTTATGTTTTTTTTTTTGTTTCAGGTGATTCTTTTTATATTTAGAAACTTGTCTCATATCTTCAGATATTTTGGAAATTTTAGTATTTACTAAAATGCCTAATATCTGTTAAGTATTTCTAAACCTGCCACTTCTTTTTGGTATTTACATAAATCCTACTCCTTTAATAAGTACAAATTACCTCATATTTTAAACTATTTTAAAATAGTAACATATCTTTGGTATTTATAAAATCGACAGCCATCTATATTCGTAGACCTATCAAAATCTTTTTTATTCACAAATTACCCCATATATTTCTTGAGAAATTACTAAGAATATCAGAAGTTAAATACTAATTTTCAAAAATATTCTCAACCGATAATATATTAACATTTGAATTTATATTTTAGTAATTATTGTTTAGACTTAATGTTAAAGGTGTTGAGTTTCTAAATGTTTTATAAATATTTAAAAAATTACTTTAGTCTATTTTAATAATAAATGTAAAGTATTTTGAATATAATCATTCATGAATAGTAAATTTGAAAAATAATATCAAATATGAGGTATATCTTTATTCATTAATAGTAAACGTGGTAGAACTAAAATTTTCTCATATTTCTTTATTTACAAACCTGGGGCATATATTTCCATATTTATGACAGTGCCCGAATATTGGTATCTACAAAACTGGCCCAAATATTTAGGTCTTAACAATTGCCTCGTCTATTTTGATATTTTAGTACCCATATATTTCATTATATTCAAAATGACAAAGCCCACGATCTTTATGTATTTACTATACCATCCTGATCTATATATATATATACCAAATCTTTTGCTATTTTTCACATATACCTAGGGTTGGAATTATTATCTGAGATCCACTCAAAATAATATTTGGATTTGCACTAAAAATTAGGATATTTGAAGGGTTGGATTCAAATCCGGATAAGAAAATGTAGGATCCGTCGAATCTGGATTTTTTTTTCAACATTTTATTAAAAGGCTGTAGCCTAACATTACAAGTAGATTCAATACACTCTCATATTTACATTCAGCCCAGTCAAAGCCCAACTTAACAAAGGATAAAGATTAAGAATACAAGTGCTTTCTATTGAATAACCCTAATGCATGAGTGTCACGTGCGTATCTTGAGTTAGCATTCGACGTTTCTGGAAATTGGAGTTGGTGCCGTCGGTTTCGCCGGAGACCTACCGGATCAATAACCTTCAACAACTTTCTTCGACAAATTAATCTATTTGACCGTTCCTCCATTTTTTGCTCACCGTCAATCCTACGCATTTTTTCATCTTCTTGGTAGAGTTGATCCAGTGAATAGCTTCAGAGAGATAAAGGCGGGACCTTGCTAGAACGCTTTCAAAGATGAAAACTCCAGCTTAATCTGAACCTGCATCATTCCTCCACGCTTAATCAATCATCTTAATCCCAAACCCTCAAAAGATTCTTCGCCATAAAACTCTAAAGCAAAGATTGATTGCTTATATAGGAAAGAAATTAAGCTTAACTAACAAGAAGATTAGAGTATTGTAAGATTAAACGGAATAGAAGTTTAAAAAAAGAATAGAGAAATCGGATTTAAAAACACAACAAAAGTCGCCTTATGCGAAAACTAAATCGCCTATGCGAAATGAAAATTCGCCATGCGAAAAGACAAAATCGATCCAAAGATCGAACATATTTACATCCAAAAGAATCAATTCAATCATGGCAGATTGAATTGAAAGATAAGCTTATCATCTCTTCTTCTCCCGTCAAAGATCCGAAGAGAGAACGGTGAGAAGAGAGAGAGAGAGAGAGAGCTAAATTTTAGCCCAAGACTTAATTTTTAGTTTGAATATCTGAATCTGTAACTTTTGT
>CAJHQQ010004315.1:0-30031 GCA_905132885.1 Moricandia moricandioides
CCTCTTCCTCAGACTCGGACACCATTGTACCTGCTTATAAACAAACAAGACAACCAGTAAAGAGTTCTAGGGAAGAAGACAAGCAAAAAGGAAAAGAAAAACAAGTTAAAAAGGAAAAGCAAAGAATCGTACAATGCAAGACAAAGTGAAATGGAAATCGCCTAAGAAAGGAAATCGGTTCAAAGCAAAATGGAATAAGCTTCTAATCCTTTTCCTAAAACTCTTCTAAGCTTTCCTAGCAACCTAATAAGCTTCTCTTACTCGTGTTCTAGGGGATAAACAACTCAGAAGCAAGACACAAAGCAATTCGACAAGCAAAGGTATGCGGCTTAGGGTTTTTCTCTCACTAGGGTTTCCGGATGAAACAAATAAGGAAAGTCTAAAATTCTTGTCTAAACTTCATGCAGTCACGAGCAGCCCTAAGGTAAGAGAGTTCTAATGCTTATTCAAGTTAATTTAGATTGAACACGGATTGAATACAAAGAACACAACCGGGAAACACAAGATGCTACAACGGATGCGATTAACAAAAGTAAACAAGGAATCAAACAAGAAACAAAAAACAAAGAGAGAACGAGTACTTCCCAACCAAAGTTGCTCTGATACCACTTGATGCGTCCCTAGGATGCTCTTTGGTTGATGGGAATGGATAATCCTTGCAAGAACGAATCTAAAGACTCAAGTCCTTCAAGGCGTGTGGATCGGATGGTGACACAAGAGGGATGAATGAACTCTTGATACTCCTAGGTGAATGGTTTGGATATTACACACCAAACTAAGCACCCTTAACTCTGGATATGACACACCAGAACTCGGCACACTTCTTTTAGAGAGAGAGAGAGCCGCAAAAGATGAATGACTTCAATAGAAAAAGGTTGCGTGAGTACAATAGGGCATAAGGGACCCTTTAAATAAGAAACCAGAGACATGCCTCTAGGGTTTCGACAATGATTCAAAAAAGGAAAGAAATAAAAACTATAGTCTAAAGTTTAAAATGAAATAACATGTAACTTCTATTAGTCTTGGACCGAGTGTAGCACTTAGGTGATTTGTAGACATGTTGTGGCCTCGTTAAAAACCTTCCTTCTAGAAAACCTCGTGGGACAAAACCAAAAGCAAGGAAAAGAGCACGCACTCCATGTCTGCCTAGACACTACCTCAGTTTGGTGTAGAGATGGCTTGAATGGTGATCAAGACATCTCGGATCAAACCTTGTCCAAGACCTTCTTGTTGTGGATGTGAAGTGAGTAATCCAACAACATTCTCCTCAAGCTTCTTGACTCTGGAACGAGTCATGGGACCTTCCTGAATGGTTAGAGCATCCTCATCAAATGGTTGATGCATTGTGGCTTCATGTTGTTCATCTAAACTCTCCCCATTGTCTTCCTTAGTGATCCGGTCCATGATCACATCAAGAGATGTGGAGAGGATATGTGAAGGTGTGCTACTTGGCAAGCATGCCAAGTCCCAAGTTCAAAACCAGGGTTTGTATACTCCTTTACCTATTCCACACCATCCCTGGAATGACATTTCTATGGATTTCATTGTTGGCTTGCCTAGAACTAGGACTGGAAAGGATTCCATCTTTGTTGTAGTTGATAGGTTCTCTAAGATGGCACATTTCATAGCATGTCATAAGACTGATGATGCATTGCATATAGCTAACTTGTTCTTTAAGGAGGTTGTACGTTTGCATGGCATGCCTAGAACCATAGTTTCTGATAGGGACACTAAGTTTCTTAGTTACTTTTGGAAGACACTTTGGTCTAAGTTAGGCACTAAGCTTTTGTTCTCTACTACATGTCATCCACAAACTGATGGGCAAACTGAGGTAGTTAATAGGAGATTAGGGACACTCCTGCGTGCATTCATTAGAAAGAACTTAAGAACATGGGAAGAATACTTACCACATTGTGAATTTGCATACAATCATGCTATGCATTCTGCCTCTAAGTATTCACCCTTTGAAATTGTTTATGGGTTCAATCCCACCTCTCCTTTGGATCTAATGCCTTTACCTGAGTGTGAAAGGACAAGTCTAGATGGCAAGAAGAAAGCCGAGTTGGTTCAACAGATTCATGAGAAGGCTAGACTAAACATTGAGCAGAAGACCAAGCTGTATGAGAAGCAAGCAAACAAGGGGAGACGTGTGAGAACCTTTGAAGTTGGTGACCAAGTTTGGTTGCACCTAAGGAAGGATAGGTTCCCCAACGAGAGGAAGTCCAAACTGATGCCAAGGGTTGATGGACCCTTTGAGATCATCCACAAGATCAATGACAATGCCTACAAGCTTGATCTCCAAGGTAAGTACGATGTATCAAATAGCTTCAATGTCACTGATTTGGCTCCTTTTGTTGTAGATGGACCTGATTTGAGGGACAAATCCTTTTCAAGAGGGAGGGGATGATGTGATCATGGACCGGATCACTAAGGAAGACAATGGGGAGAGTTTAGATGAGCAACAAGAAGCCACAATGCATCAACCATTTGATGAAGATGCTCTAACCATTCATGAAGGTCCCATGACTCGTTCCAGAGTCAAGAAGCTTAATGAGAATGTTGTTGGATTACTCACTTCACATCCACAACAAGAAGGTCTTGGACAAAGGTTTGATCCGAGATGTCTTGATCACCATTCAAGCCATCTCTACACCAAACTGAGGTAGTGTCTAGGCAGACATGGAGTGCGTGCTCTTTTCCTTGCTTTTGGTTTTGTCCCACGAGGTTTTCTAGAAGGAAGGTTTTTAACGAGGCCACAACATGTCTACAAATCACCTAAGTGCTACACTCGGTCCAAGTCTAATAGAAGTTACTTGTTATTTCATTTTAAACTTTAGACTATAGTTTTTATTTCTTTCCTTTTTTGAATCATTGTCGAAAACCCTAAGAGGCATGTCTCTGGTTTCTTATTTAAAGGGTCCCTTATGCCCTATTGTACTCACGCAACCTTTTCTATTGAAGTCATTCATCTTTTGCGGGTCTCTCTCTCTCTAAAAGAAGTGTGCCGAGTTCTGGTGTGTCATATCCAGAGTTAAGGGTGCTTAGTTTGGTGTGTAATATCCAAACCATTCACCTAGGAGTATCAAGAGTTCATTCATCCCTCTTGTGTCACCATCCGAGTCCACCACGCCTTGAAGGACTTGAGTCTTTTGATTCGTTCTTGCAAGGATTATCCATTCCCATACAACCAAAGAGCATCCTAGGGACGCAATCATATACTACAACGAATGCCTATGAATGATCTAAGACATGATCATTAACCTATGAATGTACTAGGGTGCATTGGTTAATCCAAATGGCATAACTAACCACTCATATAATCCATGCTTAGTTTTAAATGCAGTTTTTCCAATTTCACTCCTTCTTTCATCCTAATCTGATGATCAACCACTTTTTAAAATCAATCTTAGAAAAGACTGGCAATTGTACGAACTCTATTTCATATATGAGCGGCTACGCTCGCTGAGGATATCACTCTAGGCCTAGGGATGACAAGTTTAGATCAAGAATTAGACGTGTCCTATGATTGATTATCCGGAAACCCTAGTGAGATGAAAAACCCTAAGCCGCATACCTTTGCTTGTCGATGTGTTGGCTGAGGATCCCACTGAGTGGTTCTGTTTGGACTTTGATCTACAATTCACACACATACGCCATGTACCATCCTTCTTAGTCACTAGGAGCACTGACGGACATGGCTCGGAGACTCTCATCGTCGATATGTAAGTAGTCCTTTTCATCTCATGACCCTCTTAGAACCGTCCACTTGTCTTTAGCAACTCCTTTGGTCTCAACGGTCAACGGAGATTAGCTGTCGCATTTATGTCTGTGGACATAGTTTTTGCGTGAAGAAGGATGAGTATGACTTCTGGCAGCAAAGTGCGTGATTCTTGGTAGGACATCAAATACCCTCTCAATGGTGGTATTAGAAGTACGATCCATAATGGCACATTTCCTCTGGAAAAACATGCTTGTAGACGTCCTAGTAACGACGAGAATACTCATTTCCACTCGGATTTACTTACCTCTGAGGCTGTATTTAGGGTCAGTTTAATTGTTCAATAAGTGTCTCCTAAACACATAGTATGATTTATGTCAAGTTGTTACGATTGTTCTTTAGTGACATGTTCCTTTTGAGATTTTTACTTTGTTTTGATGTCCCTGGATTCACCGCATGCTTGTTGCTCACTATGAAGTCCCTTTGGCTGCTGTTCCAGCGGTTTTAGATCAAGTTCCTTCTTCTTATTGGAGTTGAATCCGATCTCCTTGTTTGCAGCGCCGTTGTGGCGTGTTTGTTTATAGATGTCGGAACGGAAGACCAGAGTTGTCTTCTTGCCTTGATACAGTAAAACCCGGAATGCTATGTTGGATGAGAATGGCTTCACTTCCAAGTCTGGAGGAGTGCACTAGACGGGCCCGACTACTCATCCCGTTCGAGGAAAACAATTAGCCATCGGCCCTCAGGCCAAAGAGATGCACTATTGTGGAACCAGCCGTTGCATGCTAGGACACAACACACACAAAGGACCATTAACGATCTTCATCATCACTTAAGGGAGTATAAGGCGGACTACAAGACACTTGACTTTGAGACCTTTCAACCTCGGGAGATGCACTTTCTGGTCATATGCAGCACCATCCTCCGACGACCTATCCATGGACCATCAGGGAATAATGACTTGGTGGAATAGACTTATGAAGACTGCATTCAATAAGGACAGACGCACAACCTTTCTGACCTATTTGCTCTCGACTCCGCCAACACCCGACAATGTACACACAGAAACGTCATTACCATGCCAAAGATCTAACGAACTGCAGAGGCGCGTGCACACAACCCTTTTCCATGTCAGCACATCGCCAGCAACGGGATGTCACGACACTGCAGCCGTTACTCGACGATGCTCTAGCATGTCTCATGCCTTTGTTTGCAAGCTTTAGTAGAGTCTTGCTTGCTACTGAAAGCTTTTGACTGGCGTTCCTTCTCAAGCTCGTCACTCGAGTGGTCGTGCTTGAGTCAGACTCTCGATCACTCTCGCTCATGCTTCTCCTGCAGGCTCAAGGATAGATACTCTCTCCATCTGACGGTTCTCGCAAGAACCCTTATGAACTCTCTTTGTGTAAGGTGAACAAGCTGCAATGGTGCATAAGTGCCCTCTTCCTTGGCACTCTAGAAAGCAGCTTGACATCACGAGCTCTGAGAACTAAGATGCACTGTACTAACCTCTTCCGTGTTTGCCTGCATTTGTCAAAGGAATGCCCAAGACGTGATCGAGTCTGCGCCTCTCTCTCCCTCATTTTCCATTTGGACTGCAGGACTGTTGGTTGCCTTTGTATGTAACTGCCGTGTGGAGACTCCTTAGCATGAATGCCTTTAGTGTCATTCTCCTTTCCTTTTTGGGTGTAAACTGCGGGGTTAGGAAAGGCCAATAACTGATTGCTTGTAGAGGGCTTACGCTCCTCTTCCTTCCAGTTGAGTTGTGCAATGCTTGCCAACTCACACCAAGGAATAGCCTTCGAAGTAGTAGATTCCAAAGATCATCGTCTCCTTTGAGCCTCCACATAAACGTGTATGCGATTCCTATCAACATTGTGTACCTTATGTATCTTCTCGGTGTATGTAAGTCGCGACAAGAGGGACCCTTGACTGATGGTATGCCTCTCATTCCTATACCTCTGATATGTTGCCCTACAACCATACAAGGGCACCGAGCTCCATGCTCTTGGATAAATACTCATCCACTGGATCTATAGAACCTTAGTGTGCAAGCTTCGCTGAGGAACCCTCGGTGGGGTTGAGATCGCAAGTCTCTGTTACAGAGGAGTATTGATGAGCGTTGGTACAATCAAACCTCATGCGCAAGATTGCCTCTGTTCCAAGCCATTTACCTTAGGAGACTTGCACCACCGGATGATTTGTGCAAGGGCGTTAAGTCCTCTTGTACATCCCAAGGATCAGTCTCAAACCCGGTTCCTCTCCATTCCTTCTACGAGTTGTGAGGTATTGGTCCCCACCAACTCAAGGCATAGTCATAGAACTCAGTGGCAAGCAATTTGAATCTTCTTGTGGTTGGGTGTATTGCTTGCACTGGAAGACTAGCTCAATCTTCTTCTCCCACTCAAGATAGGCATCCGGATCAGCCTTGCCATGGAATGGGGTATCTTGATCTTCAAACCGGCAAGATCATCTCCTTGATTCACTCTTCTCTCATGGGCACGTCTAGGTCTTCTTGAGGATGAGCTGAGGTGATCATACTCGTCATCAGTCTCCTCATAACCATCATGCTCTTGGCGAGTGGTTTGGCGATGTGCTTGGTGTGCCGCTTGTGGTCTCTCTTCTCTCCTAGTCTCTTGGTTTGGTAAGTGACTAGTGGCTCTCCTTATATCTTCTCTTAACTCTCTTCTGATGTCACTGAGGCTGGTCCTCATCATCTCGGTCATGGTGGCTACCATGCTTTGGTTAAGTTGCTCGGTCATGGCTTCCATGAGGAGTTTGTTTCTCCTGACGAGTTCGGCCTCTTCCTCAGACTCGGACACCATTGTACCTGCTTATAAACAAACAAGACAACCAGTAAAGAGTTCTAGGGAAGAAGACAAGCAAAAAGGAAAAGAAAAACAAGTAAAAAGGAAAAGCAAAGAATCGTACAATGCAAGACAAAGTGAAATGGAAATCGCCTAAGAAAAGGAAATCGGTTCAAGCAAAATGGAATAGCTTCTAATCCTTTTCCTAAACTCTTCTAAGCTTTCCTAGCAACCTAATAAGCTTCTCTTACTCGTGTTCTAGGGGATAAACAACTCAGAGCAAGACACAAAACAATCGACAAGCAAAGGTATGCGGCTTAGGGTTTTTCTCTCACTAGGGTTTCCGGATGAATCAAATAAGGAAAGTCTAAAATTCTTGTCTAAACTTTCATGCAGTCACGAGCAGCCCTAAGGTAAAAGAGTTCTAATGCTTATTCAAGTTAATTTAGATTGAACACGGATTGAATAACAAAAGAACACAACCGGGAAACACAAGATGCTACACGGATGCGATTAACAAAAGTAAACAAGGAATCAAACAAGAAACAAAAAACAAAGAGAGAACGAGTACTTCCCAACCAAAGTTGCTCTGATACCACTTGATGCGTCCCTAGGATGCTCTTTGGTTGATGGGGATGGATAATCCTTGCAAGAACGAATCAAAAGACTCAAGTCCTTCAAGGCGTGTGGATCGGATGGTGACACAAGAGGGATGAATGAACTCTTGATACTCCTAGATGAATGGTTTGGATATTACACACCAAACTAAACACCCTTAACTCTGGATATAACACACCAGAACTCGGCACACTTCTTTTAGAGAGAGAGAGAGCCGCAAAAGATGAATGACTTCAATAGAAAAAGGTTGCGTGAGTACAATAGGGCATAAGGGACCCTTTAAATAAGAAACCAGAGACATGCCTCTAGGGTTTCGACAATGATTCAAAAAAGGAAAGAAATAAAAACTATAGTCTAAAGTTTAAAATGAAATAACATGTAACTTCTATTAGTCTTGGACCGAGTGTAGCACTTAGGTGATTTGTAGACATGTTGTGGCCTCGTTAAAAACCTTCCTTCTAGAAAACCTCGTGGGACAAAACCAAAAGCAAGGAAAAGAGCACGCACTCCATGTCTGCCTAGACACTACCTCAGTTTGGTGTAGAGATGGCTTGAATGGTGATCAAGACATCTCGGATCAAACCTTGTCCAAGACCTTCTTGTTGTGGATGTGAAGTGAGTAATCCAACAACATTCTCATTAAGCTTCTTGACTCTGGAACGAGTCATGGGACCTTCATGAATGGTTAGAGCATCCTCATCAAATGGTTGATGCATTGTGGCTTCATGTTGTTCATCTAAACTCTCCCCATTGTCTTCCTTAGTGATCCGGTCCATGATCACATCACATCAATGTTATTGTTTATCCATTCCCTACACAAGTAATTGTTTATTAGCTAGTTTGTTGTGTAGTTGGGCTATATATTAGCCTCTCTTGTAATCAAAACAAATTAAGCTGAAAGTGGGGAGTTCCCCTTTCTTCTTCACCATTCTCCTGTCTCATTAATCTCTCTATTCTCTGGTTACTTACTCTCTTACACGAAATCTCTCACAATAATCTCATACTCCTCCTAAATCTCTCTTATTCTCCAATACTCTACATTGCAGTCTCTTAAATCTCACTTGTCTCTCTGATTCTCTTTCTCTTACATCATTCTATACTCTGTTTCTACATCACTCACACACCATAATCTGTCTATTCTCACATGGTATCAGAGCTCCCAAGCTCCTGAAACTCAAAGCTTCCGCAAATCAAGCACAAGCTCACCCTCATGGCTGTTTTAAAACAATTGGAGAAGTTTCTGTCTAGTTGGCTGTTCAGTCTCTTCAAGAGGAAGAAGACTGCAACAATGGCGCGTACAGAGACTCTCCAGAGTCTATCCTCGTGCCTCATGTCCATCCTGAAGAGATCTCTTGGAAGCAAAATGTTTTGGAGCTGTTTGGCAAGCAAAACTCCAAACAAAATCTGTACAAGCAATTCTGATGTTCTTTTGAAGATGGAGTCTCTCACTATCTTCCAGAAGGTGGCGTCTGGTAAACAGGAAGAAAGGAGAGGTCCTAAGCATGAGAGGTTCAAGGGGAAAGCACACTCAAAGGAATGGAGTTGGGTAGAGAACCCAAAATCCAAATCTGCCAAGTTCAGGTGAACCATGTGCCTTGGAGGTTCAAGGAACCAGATCAGGTTCCTTGGTTGTAAGCTAAACCTCTTTCCCTTGAGTAAAGCTTGTGTCTTTATGTCTGGTTGTGTTGAGTGGTGTGTTTAGTATCTTAGGGACAGTTTAAAGTTGCTAGAGTTGTTGAACCTAGTTTCTGTCCCAGTATACTTAATAATTGTTTAAATTTTTTTTTCTGGTTGTGTGTGGTCCGTTCTAGGAGTTTACTAGCATGGTTATGTCTAGTTAATGTCCTAGTTTAATTATTTGTGAATTGTTTTGTTCTTGGGACAGGTTCAAGTGCTAGAGTTGTTGAACCTAGTTTCTGTCCCATAATACAAAAACTGTGTGTGTGGTTCTGTTTTGAATTGTTTCTAAGCTTGCTAGCATGGTCATGACTAGTTATTGCTTTAGATAAATTGTTTGTGTTCAGAATTGTCTAGGCGAGTTGTCTAGAACCTGGTTTGAGTCTTGTGGCATTGCTAGAGGTCTAGGAGAGTTTCCTTGTCATGTAATGCATCTATATGTTGGCTCTATGTCTTGTTTTGCATCTATAGGTTGTTCCTGGTCCTGTGATGCATTCTTAAACTGGTTAAGGTGATTAGATGAGTTATCTAGTCTCTGTTTTTGACATTTAATCATAGTGTTGCTTAAATGGTCATTAAAATTTGCCTAAATACCTTGTTATTGATGAGTTATCATACATGTGCATTTAGAGAGTTGGTTGCTTGGATTTGAACTGAATGAGTTGTTTAGATTCAGTCCTTTGCATCTTGTTTAACATGATGGATCAGACTTGGTGAGTTATCAAGGTCTGGTCATACTGTGTGGTCTAATTCTTGCTGGAGTTTGAGTGATGTTTCAGGTACACAAGAGGTGCTCTCTGTCCACCACCAATCCAAGACAAAGAAGAAGACATTGCCCATGAAGTTCAGAGCCTACACATGATGTATATTCCTGACCATGGAGAGATAGCTTGTGTGTAGAACCGGTTGAATTAAGCGCAGCCTGTTTGGGTGTTGAGCTCCTGGTTCATGAGACACACAAGGAAGACCATCACCTAAGTCATGAGGAGACCGGTGGTCCAAAGGCAATGGAGCAGAGATCAAAGGTGGATCAGTTGGCTTAAGCGCAGGTGTTGGAACTGTTTGTGAGTTTTAGTAATTTAGTGAGAGTTTAAATGCGATTAAGAGAGAGTTTGTTGCTGGAAATGTGAAGAATAGCAAGAACAGGAGAGAGAGTGAGGGATTTCGTGAGTGAGAGAGAGAGAAGGAGAGAATATAATTTCCTTGCTTGATTCATTGCTGGGGTTACATTATTTAAAGACAATACAAATTAGAAACCAGACAAATAGAATATAATAAAATACTCCCACTTGTCTCTGAGCTTCCAACGGTCTTCTTCCATCCAGATTTCAAATCTTGTGATGTAGTCAGTTCATGTAGTCGATTCATGTAGTTGACTATATGATGTAGTTGAGGCATGTAGTCGACTATATTATCGGACTATGTAGTTGATGCATGTAATCAACTATACCACATGATTATATCACATGACTATGTCAATACTCTTGCTCTTTATTTCTTCATGTCAACACTCCCCCTCAAGCTTGACCATGTGGAACAAGTCAAGCTTGGAAGCCATGAAGCATTCCCTCATTAAAACCTCAGCTAGTAAAAACCGCATGGGACAAAAACCACACCAAGGAAAAAGAGTAGAACACTTCATGGTAAGAGGATCAGTGACATGTGAGATCTATGAGTCCAAGTTTTGGATGAATGAACTCACAGACTTTGGTGCTAGCAGCCTTGGTAAAGATGTCAGCTAGCTGGTCTTCACTTCTGGTATAGCAAGGCAGGATGACTTTCTGCTCCACGGCTTGCCTCACCTTATGACAATCCACCTCAATGTGTTTAGTTCTCTCATGGAACACATTGTTGGAAGCTATGTGTATTGCAGCCTGGTTATCACAGTGCATGGTTATGGGTGTGGTAGTCTCAATTCCCAAGTCCTTAAGCAACCCTTTAATCCAAATCAGTTCACTTGTGAGCTTTCTCATGGCTCTATACTCTGCCTCAGCACTTGAACATGAGACCACCTTCTGCTTCTTGCTCTTCCATGTTACTAAATTACCTCCAATGAAAGTACAATAGCCGGTTGTAGACCTCCTATCTATCCTATCTCCAGCCCAATCAGCATCACAATAACCAACTATCTCAGTACTCTTGTTGCAACCCATCCAAACTCCTTGTCCTGGTGCTTCTCTTAAGTACCTCAGAATTCTTTCAACCATGTTCCAATGATGTATCTTGGGGGCTTGCATATGTTGGCTTACTTGGTTGACTGCGAAGCACACATCTGGTCTTGTGATAGTGAGATATATGAGTTTTCCCACCATTCTCCTATAGTGCTTCACATCTTCATAAGCCTCGTCTTCATACTCCCCTCACGCATTACTTTGTATCCCTCCTCTAGAGGTGTTTTGGCAGCTCTACCACCAAGGTCTCCAGCTTCCTTTAATACATCAAGGGTGTATTTCCTTTGGGACAGAAACAGTCCCTCCTTCGACCTACACATCTCAATCCCAAGAAAATATTTGAGCTCTGGTACGGCCGTGGAATGGCTGTCTCTCCCTGGATCACTTGAAGGGGGCGTGGATGGATGATAGATGATGGTGATGGACTTTACCTTAGAGCTATGGACTGCTCAAAGGTTGTTTTGCTGCTCCTGAGACACAGGATAACCCTGCTTAGTGTCTAGGATGGATCACAGAAGGTCACTCTTCTTAATGTGATATAGAATTGTTCACCTACGTGAACAAAGAGACAAGAGTCTCCAAGGATCGATCTGGTTTGCACCAAAGAAAATAAATTTATTGAATGAATGTTTTTGATACAAAACGTGGTGCTGCTGTTAAAAGCATAAAACTAAAAACCCTAAACCAAAACCAAGTCGGTTTGGTGAAAATCAAGTCCTAATCCTATTGCTAATTGGTTTAAGATAACCAAACTTAATCCTAATTGGTTTATACTTAATAAAATCATAAATAAACTGAAAATAAACCATCTTAGGCGTGCCTAATCTTCTTGGGCTAGTCATAATCCAAGCTGGCTTGTCTTTCCACTTTTTGGGCCGATAAAGGCCATTTTCGAACAACTCTTGCTTGGGCTCGATCCATATTGTTTCTGGTCCGACCAAGTGCCTCATTAAGCTCATTTTGATGATGAAAATGCTCCTGATAATCCAATTGCACCTCTGGTTCTTCATCTTCCATTTCCAACTCATTTCTCGGCCATATCGGTTTAACCAGTCCATTTCTCGATTATACCAGATCACCCATTTCATTTCCTCTCCAACCATCTTCCTTTCACCCATTTCCTGGTAAATTAGATTGCATACCAGTCTTCCATGCTGGTTCATAGTCATTCTTTTCTCTGTAAAGGCCTCATCAAGATCCGTAGCCTTTTCTCGGTCCAATACCTCATGAATAAGGCCAATAAGCTCTCCAATAAGCCCATTAGGTCGTCCTGTGACCCATTCACTTTCTGGTACATGGATTGACTTCCAAAACTTTAGTTTTAAGCTGATCCAGGTCGCACCATTCCCTCCTCCTTTAAAAGGATTTGTCCTCAAATCCAGCTCTTCAAGGATGAATGGACAGTCCAATCTCAGCTCCTTTGTTTCTCTTTGGAACAGGGTGTTGTTTAATCCTTTTTGCACGTTTATATTCCCTCCAGGCTCAAACACAAAGCTTTGTAAAGCCTTCACACGTCCTAGATGCTTCACTGGACTATGCACATTACAAGCAACACTTAGAGCTAGAAATTTCTGCTCCTTGTTTAACTCAGATCTCATTGCCTCTAATTGAGCTTCTCTCCACTGATACCAAACACAAGCCTTGATCTTAGACTTCTGGGAACGTGATCTCAGCTTATACTCACAAGAAACTACCATTGGCTCTTCTTGTTCATGTAAGAACCCTTCCAAATAAAGCTTCAATGCTGCTGCTATTTTGATAAGAGTGTTGTTGATGCTCTTATGAACACAAAATCTCCCTCCTGGTTCGAAAACAAGGTGTTGCAGGCCCTTGTTAAACCTCATATGCTCCACTAGGATAGTCTGAATCCATACAGAAGGTTTGGTTAGTAGATCACAAGAAAAATATTCAATGATTTCACCTTCTTCAACCATAGTTGTAAATGCAGATTCATGAGCTTTAGGTGATTCATTAAGCACTCCTTCTTCAGCTTGGTTTTGACCAGGCACGTGATCACATACAACTAATGATCTCTCCTCTTGTTTCAGATGGGTTTCCAAGTTGTCTGCTTGAAAAAGAGTGGTTGGTTCTTATTCAAAATTTTGTTCTCTCTCACCCTGTTTTGCTGCAGTTTCTTCTTTCTTCTCTGCTGGTTCCTTCTTGTAACAACTTAGCTCATCATCTCTGGATTCTGGACGTGGGACTGACCTCTGTTGTGGGTCTTTAATCACAGCAGTGAGTGATTGATCAATCATGTTCCTTAGGTTTTCCTTGAACTGTGGGCTTTGCAATTCATCAAGATATGCTTCCTGTAGCTGCAACTTTCTTTGTTCCTCACGACTATAGTAGGACTTTGGCTCATCTCTGGATGTCCTAACACGTCCTTTATCTTCCCTAGCTTGGCTTTGTATCCTTTCCAAATCAGTTTGCCCATATCTCTTGGCAACAAACCTTTTCTTCATGACAGCCTTCATCTCATACCAAGAAGAAATCTGTTGCTCTCCATATTGTCTCCTAGTATTAGCTGTCTGATACCACCAATCAAGTGCATATCCATATAAACCAGTAGATGCCAATTGAGCCTGCTTCTCTGCTGTGTACCCCTGACACTTGATAATTAAATCCATCTCCTTTTCCCACTCTAGGTATGTATCTGGATCAAAGTCTCCATAGAAGGGTGGAATCTGGATCTGTTTTTTTCTTCTTTGCAACTCCCTTGTTGCTTTGCGCTCAGCATTCTCTTCATGGTTTCTTTTTCTTTCAAAAGAATACATATGAGACTGCTGGATATGATAGATCACGTGATTTAGGTTAAGAACGAAATCACTTGGTACGGCCGTGGAATGGCTGTCTCTCCCTGGATCACTTGAAGGGGGCGTGGATGGATGATAGATGATGGTGATGGACTTTACCTTAGAGCTATGGACTGCTCAAAGGTTGTTTTGCTGCTCCTGAGACACAGGATAACCCTGCTTAGTGTCTAGGATGGATCACAGAAGGTCACTCTTCTTAATGTGATATAGAATTGTTCACCTACGTGAACAAAGAGACAAGAGTCTCCAAGGATCGATCTGGTTTGCACCAAAGAAAATAAATTTATTGAATGAATGTTTTTGATACAAAACGTGGTGCTGCTGTTAAAAGCATAAAACTAAAAACCCTAAACCAAAACCAAGTCGGTTTGGTGAAAATCAAGTCCTAATCCTATTGCTAATTGGTTTAAGATAACCAAACTTAATCCTAATTGGTTTATACTTAATAAAATCATAAATAAACTGAAAATAAACCATCTTAGGCGTGCCTAATCTTCTTGGGCTAGTCATAATCCAAGCTGGCTTGTCTTTCCACTTTTTGGGCCGATAAAGGCCATTTTCGAACAACTCTTGCTTGGGCTCGATCCATATTGTTTCTGGTCCGACCAAGTGCCTCATTAAGCTCATTTTGATGATGAAAATGCTCCTGATAATCCAATTGCACCTCTGGTTCTTCATCTTCCATTTCCAACTCATTTCTCGGCCATGTCGGTTTAACCAGTCCATTTCTCGATTATACCAGATCACCCATTTCATTTCCTCTCCAACCATCTTCCTTTCACCCATTTCCTGGTAAATTAGATTGCATACCAGTCTTCCATGCTGGTTCATAGTCATTCTTTTCTCTGTAAAGGCCTCATCAAGATCCGTAGCCTTTTCTCGGTCCAATACCTCATGAATAAGGCCAATAAGCTCTCCAATAAGCCCATTAGGTCGTCCTGTGACCCATTCACTTTCTGGTACATGGATTGACTTCCAAAACTTTAGTTTTAAGCTGATCCAGGTCGCACCAAGCTCTCCCAAATCCTTGATATCAAATGTTGCCTTGAGGAATGCTTTGGTGGAGCTGATTCCCTCTTTATCACTGCCTGTGATGATGATATCATCCACATAGATGAGAATCACAATGATCCCTTTCTGACTGGTGAGAGTAAACAAAGTGTGATCAGCTTCAGATTTCACAAACCCTCTTCCATTAAGGGTTGTGCTCAGTTTGTGATACCAGGCTCTTGGAGATTGCTTTAGACCATAGATTGCCTTCCTCAGCCTCAATACATTACCAGGTTTTACCATGTTTTCCATCCCTGGTGGAGGCCGCATGTATACTTCATCTTCTAGCTCTCCTTGTAAGAATGCATTCTTAACATCCATTTGCCAAAGATCCCATTCCAAATTCACAGCAAGAGAGAGCAAAATCCTTATGGTGTGAAGCTTTGCCACTGGTGCAAAGGTTTCAAGATAGTCCTCACCATATACTTGAGTGTAGCCTCTTGCTACCAGCCTGGTCTTCTTCCTCT
Source organism: Moricandia moricandioides (assembly GCA_905132885.1). Lineage (NCBI taxonomy): Eukaryota > Viridiplantae > Streptophyta > Magnoliopsida > Brassicales > Brassicaceae > Moricandia > Moricandia moricandioides. The sequence goes on from CAJHQQ010004315.1 coordinate 15,319, forward strand.
CAGGTTTCCCATTGGCTAAGTACTTAATTGTGAACAACAGCATGCTTGTTACTGCCTTCTTGCCTTTGGGAAGTTCAGTTTCAAACCAGGTTCCATTTTTCTCCATAGCACCCATCTCATCTCTTACTGAATCTCTCCATTCCTTAATTTCCATAGCCTCTTCATATGACCTTGGTATGTAAGCCTCATTAAGGTTAGTGATGAAAGCTTGATGATCCATAGGATATTGAGCTAGGGAGCATGTTGCTTGTATAGGATGAGCTACAGCTTGTGAGTTGAAGTAGACCCTTGTGTTGATCCAATTAGAGGCCGGCTGTTTGATTCTAGTACTCCTCCTTAGTACTGGTTGTGATTCTTCATTTTGAACCTCTTCTTCATTGGCTGAGGGTTGGTTCTCATTTACCACTGGTGCTTCTTGATCTTGTTGCTCATCTTGACCATGAATTGGTGCTGAGTTTTCGGATTGTGGCTCAGCATTGTTGCCCCCCTCATGGTCAAGGTGGGGAATCTCCTGACCCTCAAACTCATCAGTGGTGGTCTCAGCTTCACTAGACTGCTGAGTGGGAGCTTGTCTAGCCTCACCTGGTTCAGTACCTCTCTTATCCATAGGTATACTGATCCCAATACTCTCCATTACCCGTCGAAGATTGTTTGCTCTATCCGAGGTTGATTGGGATAGATTCTCAAGTTCACTCCAATCTTTGTTGTTGTAGTATCCTCTAGATTCCACAAACTTCACATCTCGAGATACCAGGACTCTCCTAGTCTCTGGTTCATAACACTTATAACCCTTTTGGTTTGGAGAGTAGCCAATGAACATAGCTCTTGTACTCTTGGCCTCTAGTTTATTTCTTTGCTCTCCTGGTATCAAGACAAAGCAAAGGCACCCAAACACACGCATATGATCAATAGATGGTCTAGTTTTGTTCAATACCTCAAATGGAGATTGGTCTTCAAGAATTCTTGTTGGAGTCCGGTTGATCAAGTAGCATGCTGTCATGACTGCATCTCCCCAAAACCTTTTAGGTACACTTGTATGGAACATCATGCTCCTGGCCACCTCCATCAGATGTCGATTTTTCCTCTCAGCTACACCATTTTGTTGTGGTGTGTAAGGACAGCTAGTTTGCTGAATGATCCCATGCTGAGCTAGATATTGCTTAAATGCTTGACTAGTGTACTCTCCACCATTATCAGACCTGAGAATCTTCAACTTGGCATTAAAATGGTTGGAAACATGATTATGGAAGTTCTTGAATGCCTCCAGCACCCGGTCTTTTGTCTGAATCAGAGTCACCCATGTGTATTTTGACTTCTCATCAATGAAGATGACAAAGTACTTGTGATTCTCTCTGGAAAGACACGGTGCAGTCCACACATCAGAATGAACCAGGTCGAAACACTTCTCATAGATAGTGCTAGACCTTGGAAAGACTGTCCTACAATGCTTCCCCAAGATACATGCTTCACATTCATCATTCTGAAACACCATACCCGGAAGCATCAAGTTCAATGCTCTAGTATGGGGATGTCCCAATCTAGAGTGCCATATGGTGCTCTCAACCCCATTAGAAGCACTGATCAGGCAGTGAGCAGACGTTGCACCAGATATCTTAGTCTTCTCTAGGTGATACAGTTCCTGATGGCTGTGCCCTCTACCAATAACCTGCCCTGTCTTCAAGTCTTGAAACTCAACCTCATCAGGTCTAAAGACAACTTGACAATTCAGATCAATGGTTGCTCTTTTCACTGATAGCAAATTTGATGTAAACTGAGGCATATACAAGGCAGTTGATTCTTTATCAAACAACCTAAGGTTCCCTATCCCTTCTATCTTAACCTTATCACCATTTGCTATAAGCACATTCCCTGAGGCAGGTTTGATATTACTAACCAGGTTCCTATCACTAATCATGTGATGGCTAGCTCCTGAATCTATAATAATGGGTTTTGAGTCAGGAGAATAATTACCAACCTCCTTGGGTGAGATAAGGGCCTTGGCAGCTTTTATAAGGGCATCAAAGTCTCTTCTGGTAGCTGGACCATCAGAATTGGTCGCCCCTGCCATACTCCTCCATGTTCCTCCTTCATCAGAAGCACCACAGAATGCTGAATACATGGTTCTTCCTTCAATTACTTGATACTCAAACTCCTTGAGCTCAAATGTACTCGGCTGGCTTCCTTGGGAACTTGGCAGCTTCCTTTCTTGAATAATATGACTTATCAGACTTTTGCAGGGTAAATCCAAGTTTAGGAGAAGACTGAAAACTTTGTCTTGATCATAGACAGCTTGAAGACTCTCCCATAGATTCCCATAAGTATTTTGAAGCTTTTCCCATAGATTCTTGGCGATTCTGATGTGATAATGATCCTCCAAGATCTGTTCAGACAGAGAGCTGTGTATAATTCCAAGTGCTTGCTGTTCCTCTTGAACCCACTTGGCTTCATGCTTCATACCAGTAGCCTGACTATCCTCTTGAGCCATCCTCTTTGAAATTTCAGCCTCCATGATATGGCTGTCCCAAAGTCCATGACTTCCCAAGGTAACTCTGGCCACTCTTGACCATAAAAGATAGTTAGGACCCTCTAGGGTCACTGGAATAAGGTTCTCCTTCTTCATTTTGGAATATCTCAGAGTATGAAATCTTGTGTGTTGGAATTTCACAGAGTGTGAAGTCTTGTGTGTTGTAATTTCACAGAGTGTGAAGTCTTGTGTGTTGTGAGCAGGATGAACAGTTGTATTTGTAGCAGAGAACTCAAAATGAAGAAGAGAGTGGATCTGGTTTCTGCTAGTGTATCCTTTACTCAATTTAAGTAGACTTTTCCATTTTTGGCAATTTCTGGAGCTGGAAAAAATGAACAGCTGAAGAACAAGATGAACTTTGCCAAAAATAGAAATGAAACTCAGAGAATTTGCGGAAGTAAGTAAAGAGAGTAGGGAGATTTAGGTCTCAAGAGCATACAGCTCTGATACCATGTGAGTTTTAGTAATTTAGTGAGAGTTTAAATGAGATTAAGAGAGAGTTTGTTGCTGGAAATGTGAAGAATAGCAAGAACAGGAGAGAGAGTGAGGGATTTCGTGAGTGAGAGAGAGAGAAGGAGAGAATATAATTTCCTTGCTTGATTCATTGCTGGGGTTACATTATTTAAAGACAATACAAATTAGAAACCAGACAAATAGAATATAATAAAATACTCCCACTTGTCTCTGAGCTTCCAACGGTCTTCTTCCATCCAGATTTCAAATCTTGTGATGTAGTCAGTTCATGTAGTCGATTCATGTAGTTGACTATATGATGTAGTTGAGGCATGTAGTCGACTATATTATCGGACTATGTAGTTGATGCATGTAATCAACTATACCACATGATTATATCACATGACTATGTCAATACTCTTGCTCTTTATTTCTTCATGTCAACACTGTTGTGCTCCTGGTTCAAGCTCAGTACTGCCCACTTCCAAGCTTGGTCCTTCACCTATTCTCTCTGGATCAAGCTTGAGGAGGGGTATTGGTGTGCAATTCTGAGGATCCAAGTCGTCCATTGTCTCTTGGCAAGAAGTGGAGTTCACTCTTGCATCATTCCTCACCAGCCGGATCAAAGAAGCCATCATGAACTCATTGCAACCTTGCAAGCTTGGAGGTTCACCTATTCTCAGTTCCAAGCTTGAGGGGGAGTGTGAATGAGCTTCCTATGATCTGAGAGATGTCTTACCAAGTGGGGACTCAAGTGGAGTTCACTCCCTACCATAATGATGAAAGGGAAGCACCTTAAACTCATCTCAAAACATTCATTGTTGTTCTTATGATTAAAATGTTATTGAGATTATTGTGATTAGTGCATTACCTTGAGAACTGATGCACCTGTGGGATATTGTATCAGGTACCTTACTTGAGACTCAATGAAGCAAAGAACCGGTCCATCCTTACCTATCAAGATGGCGAGTAGTCAGAAGAGAGGGGGAGACACAAACCGGGGTCTAAGAAGAGTCCAAGGTGTTGGTGTGTGCAAGTGATGGAGTCCACGCTTGCACCACAAGTTAGGCCACGATCCAGAGCCTAAGGACTCCACCATGATAAATCTGAAGTTCCTTAGGCTCACTGGCCAATCCCTAGGCTTTGGAGAACTCTACTCTTTTCCTTGGTTGGTTTTATCCCTAAGGAGGGTTTTCTGGCCAAGGTTTTTAATGAGGGAGCTTCTTCAAGGTTCCAAGCTTGTCCAAGGATCTCCTATGGCCAAGCTTGAGGGGGAGTGTTGGAATAATAAAAGATAGAGAAGACGAAGCAAGCTGGATTAAGGTTCAAACTAGGACAGCAAAGTGAGAAGATTTGAATCTGTCTACTATTCATCCAAAACCTAACCAGACTTGACTTGCAAGGCAAGGAATGAGTGGGGAAGACATTATGGACGTGGCTAATGCTCCAGAAGTCAAGGCAATTCAGTTTGAATGCAATTGGAACTAGCTGGTCTGATTTAGACAAGAAAGAGAGCAAGTGGTGCATAAGAAGAAGGACTGACCTGTCACTATCACACCAAGCTGTGTGTGCCTCTTCCTCCAGTCACTTTCTCACCATTCTGGACGTGCCCAGCCTTTCCCAGCCAGCCTGCCCCTTCTGATTTCCCCACAATGTTATTGTTTATCCATTCCCTACACAAGTAATTGTTTATTAGCTAGTTTGTTGTGTAGTTGGGCTATATATTAGCCTCTCTTGTAATCAAAACAAATTAAGCTGAAAGTGGGGAGTTCCCCTTTCTTCTTCACCATTCTCCTGTCTCATTAATCTCTCTATTCTCTGGTTACTTACTCTCTTACACGAAATCTCTCACAATAATCTCATACTCCTCCTAAATCTCTCTTATTCTCCAATACTCTACATTGCAGTCTCTTAAATCTCACTTGTCTCTCTGATTCTCTTTCTCTTACATCATTCTATACTCTGTTTCTACATCACTCACACACCATAATCTGTCTATTCTCACATAAGGGTGTCTAGTTTGGTGTGTAATATCCAAACCATTCATCTAGGAGTATCAAGAGATCATCCATCCCTCTTGTGTCACCATCCAATCCACACGCCTTGAAGGACTTGAGTCTTTTGATTCGTTCTTGCAAGGATTATCCATTCCCATCAACCAAAGAGCATCCTAGGGACGCATCAATCAAGATCATAGGAGTTATGATGAAGATGTTATCTCACTTTTTACCGAAGTGACTCCAGTTTACCCTATTTGGAGATTTGGCAATTTAATCTTGATACTAATAAAACCAGAATGAATCACGATGTAAGAAGCTTGGTTTGGACTCATTAATAAGTGTAGAATCACCCTGGAATTGAATCAATATCATTGGAGTTATGATGAAGAAGTTATCCCACTTTCAACCGAAGTGATTCTAGTTTACCCTGTTTGGAGATTTGGAAATTTCTTCTTGATACAAATAAAACCAGAATGAATCAAGAATCTTGATTTGGACTCATAAATCAGTTTAGAATCACCCGGAAGTTGAATAAGGATCATAGGAGTTATGATGAAGAAGTTATCCCACTTTTAACCAAGTGATTCCAGTTTACCCTGTTTGGAGATTTGGCAATTTCTTCTTGATTCTAATCAAACCAGAATATATCAAGATGTAAGAATCTTGATTTTGACTCATAAATCAGTGTAGAATCATCCTGAAGTTGAATCAAGATCATAGGATTTATGATGAAGAAGTTATCCCACTTTTAAATGAAGTGACTCCAGTTTACCCTTTTTAGAGATTTGGCAATTTCTTCTTGATTCTAATCAAACCAGAATGAATCAAGATGTAAGAAGCTTTATTTGGACTCATAAATCAGTGGATAATCACCCTGAAGTTAAATCAATATCATTGAAGTTATGATGAAGAAGTTATCCCACTTTTAACCGAAGTGATTCCAGTTTGCCCTGTTTGGAGAGTTGGCAATTTCTTCTTGATACTAATAAAACCAGAATGAAACACTATGTAAGAATCTTGATTTGGACTCATAAATCAGTGTAGAATCACCCTGAATTTGAATCAAGATCATAGGAGTTATGATGAAGAAGTTATCCCACTTTTAGCCGAAGTGATTCCAGTTTGCCCTGTTTGGAGATTTGGCAATTTCTTCTTGATTCTAATCAAACCATAATGTATCAAGATGTAAGAAGATTTATTTTGACTCATAAATCAGTGGATAATCACCCTGAAGTTGAATCAATATCATTGGAGTTATGATGAAGAAGTTATCCCACTTTTAACCGAAGTGATTCCAGTTTGCCCTATTTGGAGAGTTGGCAATTTCTTCTTGATACTAATAAAACCATAATGAATCAAGATGTAAGAATCTTGATCTGGACACGTAAATCAGTGTAGAATCACCCTGAAGTTGAATCAAGATCATAGGAGTTATGATGAAGAGTTTATCCCACTTTTTACCAAAGTGACTCTAGTTTACCCTGTTTGGAGATTTGACAATTTATTCTTGATTCTAATCAAACCAGAATGAATCAAGATGTAAGAAGCTTTATTTGGACTCATAAATCAGTGGATTATCACCCTTAAGTTGAATCAATATCATTGGAGTTATGATGAAGAAGTTATCCCACTTTTAACCCAAGTGATTCCAGTTTGCCCTGTTTGGAGAGTTGGCAATTTCTTCTTGATACTAATAAAACCATAATGAATCAAGATGTAAGAATCTTGATATGGACTCATAAATCAGTGTATAATCACCCTGAAGTTGAATCAAGATCATAGGAGTTATGATGAAGATGTTTTCCCACTTTTTACCGAAGTGACTCCAGTTTACCCTGTTTGGAGATTTGGCAATTTATTCTTGATACTACAAAAACCAGAATGAATCACGATGTAAGAAGCTTGATTTGAATTCATTAATCAGTGTAGAATCACCCTGGAGTTGAATCAATATCATTGGAGTTATGATTAAAAAGTTATCCCACTTTTAACCGAAGTGATTCTAGTTTACCCTGTTTGGAGATTTGTCAATTTCTTCTTCATACAAATAAAACCAGAATGAATCACGATGTAAGAATCTTTTTTGGACTCATAAATCAGTTTAGAATCACCCTGAAGTTGAATCAAGATCATAGGAGTTATGATGAAGAAGTTATCCCACTTTTAACCGAAGTGATTCCAGTTTACCCTGTTTGGAGATTTCGTCATTTCGTCTTGATTCTAATCAAACCAGAATGAATCAAGATTTAAGAATCTTTATTTGGACTTATAAATCAGTGTAGAATCATCCTGAAGTTGAATCAAGATCATAGGAGTTATGATGAAGAAGTTAACCCACTTGTAAACGAAGTGACTCCATTTTACCCTGTTTGGAGATTTGGCAATTTCTTCTTGATTCTAATCAAACCAGAATGTATCAAGATGTAAGAAGCTTTATTTTGACTCATAAATCAGTGCATAATCACCCTGAAGTTGAATCAATATCATTGGAGTTATGATGAAGAAGTTATCCCACTTTTAACCAAAGTGATTCCAATTTGCCCTGTTTGGAGAGTTGGGAATTTCTTATTGATACTAATAAAACCACAATGAATGAAGATGTAATAATCTTGATCTGGACTCATAAATCAGTGTAGAATCACCCTGAAGTTGAATCAAGATCATAGGAGTTATGATGAAGATGTTATCCCACTTTTTACCGAAGTGACTCCAGTTTACCCTATTTGGAGATTTGGCAATTTATTCTTGATACTAATAAAACCAGAATGAATCACGATGTAAGAAGCTTGGTTTGGACTCATTAATAAGTGTAGAATCACCCTGGAATTGAATCAATATCATTGGAGTTATGATGAAGAAGTTATCCCACTTTCAACCGAAGTGATTCTAGTTTACCATGTTTGGAGATTTGGCAATTTCTTCTTGATACAAATAAAACCAGAATGAATCACGATGTAAGAATCTTGATTTGGACTCATAAATCAGTTTAGAATCACCCGGAAGTTGAATAAGGATCATAGGAGTTATGATGAAGAAGTTATCCCACTTTTAACCAAGTGATTCCAGTTTACCCTGTTTGGAGATTTGGCAATTTCTTCTTGATTCTAATCAAACCAGAATATATAAAGATGTAAGAATCTTGATTTTGACTCATAAATCAGTGTAGAATCATCCTGAAGTTGAATCAAGATCATAGGATTTATGATGAAGAAGTTATCCCACTTTTAAATGAAGTGACTCCAGTTTACCCTTTTTGGAGATTTGGCAATTTCTTCTTGATTCTAATCAAACCAGAATGAATCAAGATGTAAGAAGCTTTATTTGGACTCATAAATCAGTGGATAATCACCCTGAAGTTAAATCAATATCATTGGAGTTATGATGAAGAAGTTATCCCACTTTTAACCGAAGTGATTCCAGTTTGCCCTGTTTGGAGAGTTGGCAATTTCTTCTTGATACTAATAAAAACAGAATGAATCACGATTTAAGAATCTTGATTTGGACTCATAAATCAGTGTATAATCACCCTGAAGTTGAATCAAGATCATAGGAGTTATGATGAAGAAGTTATCCCACTTTTAGCCGAAGTGATTCCAGTTTGCCCTGTTTGGAGATTTGGCAATTTCTTCTTGATTCTAATCAAACCATAATGTATCAAGATGTAAGAAGATTTATTTTGACTCATAAATCAGTGGATAATCACCCTGAAGTTGAATCAATATCATTGGAGTTATGATGAAGAAGTTATCCCACTTTTAAGCGAAGTGATTCCAGTTTGCCCTGTTTGGAGAGTTGGCAATTTCTTCTTGATACTAATAAAACCATAATGAATCAAGATGTAAGAATCTTGATATGGACTCATAAATCAGTGTATAATCACCCTGAAGTTGAATCAAGATCATAGGAGTTATGATGAAGATGTTTTCCCACTTTTTACCGAAGTGACTCCAGTTTACCCTGTTTGGAGATTTGGCAATTTATTCTTGATACTACAAAAACCAGAATGAATCACGATGTAAGAAGCTTTATTTGAATTCATTAATCAGTGTAGAATCACCCTGGAGTTGAATCAATATCATTGGAGTTATGATGAAAAAGTTATCCCACTTTTAACCGAAGTGATTCTAGTTTACCCTGTTTGGAGATTTGTCAATTTCTTCTTCATACAAATAAAACCAGAATGAATCACGATGTAAGAATCTTTTTTGGACTCATAAATCAGTTTAGAATCACCCTGAAGTTGAATCAAGATCATAGGAGTTATGATGAAGAAGTTATCCCACTTTTAACCGAAGTGATTCCAGTTTACCCTGTTTGGAGATTTCGTCATTTCGTCTTGATTCTAATCAAACCAGAATGAATCAAGATTTAAGAATCTTTATTTGGACTTATAAATCAGTGTAGAATCATCCTGAAGTTGAATCAAGATCATAGGAGTTATGATGAAGAAGTTAACCCACTTGTAAACGAAGTGACTCCATTTTACCCTGTTTGGAGATTTGGCAATTTCTTCTTGATTCTAATCAAACCAGAATGTATCAAGATGTAAGAAGCTTTATTTTGACTCATAAATCAGTGCATAATCACCCTGAAGTTGAATCAATATCATTGGAGTTATGATGAAGAAGTTATCCCACTTTTAACCAAAGTGATTCCAATTTGCCCTGTTTGGAGAGTTGGGAATTTCTTATTGATACTAATAAAACCACAATGAATGAAGATGTAATAATCTTGATCTGGACTCATAAATCAGTGTAGAATCACCCTGAAGTTGAATCAAGATCATAGGAGTTATGATGAAGATGTTATCCCACTTTTTACCGAAGTGACTCCAGTTTACCCTATTTGGAGATTTGGCAATTTATTCTTGATACTAATAAAACCAGAATGAATCACGATGTAAGAAGCTTGGTTTGGACTCATTAATAAGTGTAGAATCACCCTGGAATTGAATCAATATCATTGGAGTTATGATGAAGAAGTTATCCCACTTTCAACCGAAGTGATTCTAGTTTACCATGTTTGGAGATTTGGCAATTTCTTCTTGATACAAATAAAACCAGAATGAATCACGATGTAAGAATCTTGATTTGGACTCATAAATCAGTTTAGAATCACCCGGAAGTTGAATAAGGATCATAGGAGTTATGATGAAGAAGTTATCCCACTTTTAACCAAGTGATTCCAGTTTACCCTGTTTGGAGATTTGGCAATTTCTTCTTGATTCTAATCAAACCAGAATATATAAAGATGTAAGAATCTTGATTTTGACTCATAAATCAGTGTAGAATCATCCTGAAGTTGAATCAAGATCATAGGATTTATGATGAAGAAGTTATCCCACTTTTAAATGAAGTGACTCCAGTTTACCCTTTTTAGAGATTTGGCAATTTCTTCTTGATTCTAATCAAACCAGAATGAATCAAGATGTAAGAAGCTTTATTTGGACTCATAAATCAGTGGATAATCACCCTGAAGTTAAATCAATATCATTGGAGTTATGATGAAGAAGTTATCCCACTTTTAACCGAAGTGATTCCAGTTTGCCCTGTTTGGAGAGTTGGCAATTTCTTCTTGATACTAATAAAAACAGAATGAATCAAGATTTAAGAATCTTGATTTGGACTCATAAATCATTGTATAATCATCCTGAAGTTGAATCAAGATCATAGGAGTTATGATGAAGAAGTTATCCCACTTTTAGCCGAAGTGATTCCAGTTTGCCCTGTTTGGAGATTTGGCAATTTTTTCTTGATTCTAATCAAACCATAATGTATCAAGATGTAAGAAGATTTATTTTGACTCATAAATCAGTGGATAATCACCCTGAAGTTGAATCAATATCATTGGAGTTATGATGAAGAAGTTATCCCACTTTTAACCGAAGTGATTCCAGTTTGCCCTATTTGGAGAGTTGGCAATTTCTTCTTGATACTAATAAAACCATAATGAATCAAGATGTAAGAATCATGATCTGGACACATAAATCAGTGCAGAATCACCCTGAAGTTGAATCAAGATCATAGGAGTTATGATGAAGAAGTTATCCCACTTTTAACCGAAGTGACTCCAGTTTACCCTGTTTGGAGATTTGGCAATTTCTTCTTGATTCTAATCAAACCAGAATGTATCAAGATGTAAGAAGCTTTATTTTGACTCATAAATCAGTGCATAATCACCCTGAAGTTGAATCAATATCATTGGAGTTATGATGAAGAAGTTATCCCACTTTTAATAAAAGTGATTCCAATTTGCCCTTTTTGGAGAGTTGGCAATTTCTTCTTGATACTAATAAAACCATAATGAATGAATATGTAAGAATCTTGATCTGGACTCATAAATCAGTGTAGAATCACCCTGAAGTTGAATCAAGATCATAGGAGTTATGATGAAGATGTTATCCCACTTTTTACCGAAGTGACTCCAGTTTACCCTATTTGGAGATTTGGCAATTTATTCTTGATACTAATAAAACCAGAATGAATCACGATGTAAGAAGCTTGGTTTGGACTCATTAATAAGTGTAGAATCACCCTGGAATTGAATCAATATCATTGGAGTTATGATGAAGAAGTTATCCCACTTTCAACCGAAGTGATTCTAGTTTACCCTGTTTGGAGATTTGGCAATTTCTTCTTGATACAAATAAAACCAGAATGAATCACGATGTAAGAATCTTGATTTGGACTCATAAATCAGTTTAGAATCACCCTGAAGTTGAATCAGGATCATAGGAGTTATGATGAAGAAGTTATCCCACTTTTAACCAAGTGATTCCAGTTTACCCTGTTTGGAGATTTGACAATTTCTTCTTGATTCTAATCAAACCAGAATATATCAAGATGTAAGAATCTTGATTTTGACTCATAAATCAGTGTAGAATCATCCTGAAGTTGAATCAATATCATAGGATTTATGATGAAGAAGTTATCCCACTTTTAACCGAAGTGACTCCAGTTTACCCTGTTTGGAGATTTGGCAATTTCTTCTTGATTCTAATCAAACCAGAATGAATCAAGATGTAAGAAGCTTTATTTGGACTCATAAATCAGTGGATAATCACCCTGAAGTTAAATCAATATCATTGGAGTTATGATGAAGAAGTTATCCCACTTTTAACCGAAGTGATTCCAGTTTGCCCTGTTTGGAGAGTTGGCAATTTCTTCTTGATACTAATAAAAACAGAATGAATCATGATGTAAGAATCTTGATTTGGACTCATAAATCAGTGTAGAATCACCCTGAAGTTGAATCAAGATCATAGGAGTTATGATGAAGAAGTTATCCCACTTTTAGCTGAAGTGATTCCAGTTTGTCCTGTTTGGAGATTTGGCAATTTCTTCTTGATTCTAATCAAACCAGAATGTATCAAGATGTAAGAAGCTTTATTTTGACTCATAAATCAGTGGATAATCACCCTGAAGTTGAATCAATATCATTGGAGTTATGATGAAGAAGTTATCCCACTTTTAACCGAAGTGATTCCAGTTTGCCCTGTTTGGAGAGTTGGCAATTTCTTCTTGATACTAATAAAACCATAATGAATCAACATGTAAGATTCTTTATCTGGACACATAAATCAGTTTAGAATCACCCTGAAGTTGAATCAAGATCATAGGAGTTATGATGAAGAGTTTATCCCACTTTTTACCAAAGTCACTCTAGTTTACCCTGTTTGGAGATTTGGCAATTTATTCTTGATTCTAATCAAACCAGAATGAATCAAGATGTATGAATCTTTATCTGGACTCATAAATCAGTTTAGAATCACCCTGAAGTTGAATCAAGATCATAGGAGTTATGATGAAGAAGTTATCCCACTTTTAACCGAAGTGACTCCAGTTTACCCTGTTTGGAGATTTGGCAATTTATTCTTGATTCTAATCAAAACAGAATGAATCAAGATGTAAGAATCTTTATCTGGACTCATAAACCAGTTTAGAATCACCCTGAAGTTGAATCAAGATGATAGGAGTTATGATGAAGAGTTTATCCCACTTTTTACCAAAGTGACTCCAGTTTACCCTGTTTGGAGATTTGGCAATTTCTTCTTGATTCTAATCAAAACAGAATCTATAAAGATGTAAGAAGCTTTATTTTGACTCATAAATCAATTTAGAATCGTCCTGAAGTTGAATCAAGATCATAGGAGTTATGATGAAGAAGTTATCCCACTTTTAACCGAAGTGATTCCAGTTTACCCTGTTTGGAGATTTGGTCATTTCTTCTTGATTCTAATCAAAAAAGAATGAATCAAGATGTAAGAATCTTTATTTGGACTCATAAATCAGAGTAGAATCATCCTGAAGTTGAATCAAGATCATAGGAGTTATGATGAAGAAGTTATCCCACTTTTAACCGAAGTGAGTCCAGTTTACCCTGTTTGGAGATTTGGCAATTTTTTCTTGATTCTAATCAAACCAGAATGTATCAAGATGTAAGAAGATTTATTTTGACTCATAAATCAGTGGATAATCACCCTGAAGTTGAATCAATATCATTGGAGTTATGATGAAGAAGTTATCCTACTTTTAATCGAAGTGATTCCAGTTTGCCCTGTTTGGAGATTTGGTAATTTCTTCTTGATTCTAATCAAACCAGAATGAATCAAGATGTAAGAAGCTTTATTTGGACTCATAAATCAGTGGATAATCACCCTGAATTTGAATCAATATCATTGGAGTTATGATGAAGATGTTATTCCAATTTTAACCGAAGTGATTCCAGTTTACTCTGTTCGGAGATTTGGCAATTTCTTCTTGATTCTAATCAAACCAGAATGAATCAAGATGTAAGAATCTTTATTTGGACTCAAAAATCGGCGTAGAATCATCCTGAAGATGAATCAAGATCATAGGATTTATGATGAAGAAGTTATCCCACTTTTAAACGAAGTGACTCCAGTTTACCCTGTTTGGAGATTTGGCAATTTCTTCTTGATTCTAATCAAACCAGAATGTATCAAGATGTAAGAAGCTTTATTTTGACTCATAAATCAGTGGATAATCACCCTGAAGTTGAATCAATATCATTGGAGTTATGATGAAGAAGTTATCCCACTTTTAACCGAAGTGATTCCAGTTTGCCATGTTTGGAGAGTTGGCAATTTCTTTTTGATACTAATAAAACCATAATGAATCAAGATGTAAGAATCTTGATCTGGACTCATAAATCAGTGTAGAATCACCCTGAAGTTGAATCAAGATCATAGGAGTTGTGATAAAGATGTTTTCCCACTTTTTACCGAAGTGACTCCAGTTTACCCTGTTTGGAGATTTGGCAATTTCTTCTTGATACTAATAAAACCAGAATGAATCACGATGTAAGAATCTTGATTTTGACTCATAAATCAGTTTAGAATCACCCTGAAGTTGAATCAAGATCATAGGAGTTATGATGAAGAAGTTATCCCACTTTTACCGAAGTGATTCTAGTTTGCCCTGTTTGGAGAGTTGGCAATTTCTTCTTGATACTAATAAAACCATAATGAATCAAGATGTAAGAATCTTGATCTGGACTCATAAATCAGTGTAGAATCACCCTGAAGTTGAATCAAGATCATAGGAGTTGTGATGAAGATGTTATCCCCCTTTTTACCGAAGTGACTCCAGTTTACCCTATTTGGAGATTTGGCAATTTATTCTTGATACTAATAAAACCAGAATGAATCACGATGTAAGAAGCTTTGTTTGGACTCATTAATAAGTGTAGAATCACCCTGGAATTGAATCAATAT